>JAVSBV010133613.1:0-17164 GCA_033117975.1 Parotocinclus spilosoma | reverse complement strand
GCCATGATCGAGGGGGAGAGCTGAGCCTTGTCAACTTGGTGCGGATAAAAAAGACCTGAGAAGAGTAATACTTTTCTGTCTTGCCAAGATTTAGCTTAAGGTGGTGATCCGCCATCCCAATTTTTACCTTAGGGAATGATTTTCCTTTATCCTAGAGAATTTCTTAAGTGTGTTTTCTAAAATCCCTCAGACTTAGCAATACAAACAATAGAAGGTTTACTGCAGAAACTGGTGTTTTGTTGGCGTAAAGCTCGACTGTTTGAGAGTTTCCACTGTTTTCTCATCAGCGCCAGACAAAAACATGTTCCATCAATAAGACCGCAAACATGCTTAAAGCCAGCTCTCCTAAAAAAATGGGTTTTTTTGTATAGCTCCTGCTGGTAGGCACACTTAACTCTAATCTAGCCATCAACAAAGAGTGTCTGCCACTCAGTTAGCATATGGAGGACTTGTGCACATGGAAAACATCACAGCCTGGAATCTCACAACAAAAACACGTCACTATCAAGAGGTGTAAAACTACAGGTACTGCATAATTACACTGTGCAAAATGGCTGAGGTTGTATTTTAGCTCACCAGCGATTATATTTATTTACTGATGGTCAAATCAGTAATTGGTAATATCTCTGCATAAATGTACATTACTCTGATGGCACTAAAGTATAAAGGTGTTTTACGGCCACTGACTTAAAGGGCTTTGATGTTTGACTTCAAGAATAAACTAGTATGTCAAGAACAAAGTTGCGATATTACAACACCCATATTAATGAATCCTAAGGAAAAAAAAAGAAAGATGAAGGCATGGTCTAGATGTCTACAGAAAGTGAAATTTAAATAAAAAAAAACAATTCAATTGACCAAAGTAGGGGAACAGATTTAAATAAAAAGAGATATCAGAGAAAGTCCATTTTCAGTGGTTAATATGTGAAACCAGAAGAGAGAAGGGAGAGTACAGTGCTCATGGCCAGAACCAAAGACACAAGTTAAACTTAAGTTGAAATAAATATATGTTAAAAGCTAAAGTGAATAAGCACCTAAATTAAGTATATTCTAAAGCAAATGCACACATCTATTTTGTTTCCCAAGGAATGCGAATATCAATTATCTTTATATCTCCAGCATTTAGCAGACGCCCATATCCAGAGCGACTTACAACTCATACAGTCTTACAAGCAATGGTGGGTTAAGGGTCTTGTTCAAGGGCCCGACTGTGGTAGATTGGCAGAGGTGGGATTTGAACCTTGGACCTTCTGGTCCAGAGTGCAGTACCTTAACCGCTAGGCTACCACAGTCCCATGCTATATATTAAATATAAATATATTTGCCCACAAATTATACTGCTTACAAAAAGTAGGGGATGATGATTATAAAATATAATTTTTGTGAGCAGTGTATTCAAGTGTTGCATGACATATTTAACAAAAACAGACTTAACAGAGTTAACTTGGCTGCAATTTCTGAGCCTCTTGATAGACTGAATGCTGCTGTTGGTTTTTTACAATGCTTATATAGCCATAAAATGCAAACGTCAGCAGTTTTAAACTGTTTATTAAGCAGCCTTCCTATTAGTTATACTGATTACATTTTATTTTCTGTATTCAGCTTGTCTTTCTGCACATCAAGTATCTTTTTGCGTAATCAGCACATCTAAATAATAATGCTTGCTATACAGTGGCGGATGCTGGTCTTTCAAGGAGGGGAAGCTCAATTTCGGCCTACATCATAAAATGTGTCAGATTATTTATACGTAAATTCTCACTCTGTCCCCTGTGGACAGAAACTGCGATAGATGTCAGAAAGAGTGATAGAAGTCAGTCTCCAAACACAAGCAGCTACAAAAAAAAACAGAAATAGAAGCTTGATTTGTCGCTAGTCGTTTTTAACAAAGAAAATGCCTCTAAAAGGATTAGGAAAGTCTCCGGTTCAACTCAGAACAGAATGAAAATAAAAAAAATTAAATTAAATGCTCCCACGTGTGTTTACACCAAAATGGAAAGCCGCGTCGTTACCAGTGATAAGAAGCTGATTCTGAACAAAAGTTGAGCGCGTTGTAGCGCATAATAAGTCAATGACACACAACAGTATGTATTTGATCACTTATTTTTTGACATTTTAGGGGAAGCTGAGCTTCCCTTGCAGTCTTAGAGCAATCGCCACTGCATGTCACCAAACCGTGTGGCACACCAAGGCACCGAAATACAAATGTGCACAATTCCTAATCTGCGATATAAATACTTCTTTACAACAACTGCTTGTACAGCGGGCTGGTCAGTGGCTGGAGCTGTTGGACTGACGCTGTCCAACACATCAGAAAGGAGTTCTTTTTTCAGTGAGATCTTTTTTATTTGACATAATACTTATTTAGTACTGCTTTAGTGCCTTCTGCTTTAAATTGCTGAAATCGGCATTGCATTAAGTTTTTATAGCTCTTGGTTAAACACATCTGTGTATACACTCCTAAATGTGCCACACTAACAAAGAGTTGCACTTTGGACTCCGTGTCGGCGGTTTGCTATCATGAACATCAGAGTTGCTTAAACGCTTTTGCATGAACACATCTTTATTTGCAATTGTTCTTCACGTTCAGAGCAAAGTGCAGGTTTGCACAAAGCCATATGCTACTGCAACACTGTTGTCCGTGTCGGCATAGTTTCTAGGAAGAAACACAACACTACTCCGATTTGTTCTACAGTAACTGAGCAGCAATAATAAGTTCTTCACTTCACTTGTTTATTTTAACGTTATAGAAATATGTCCAAAAAAATGATGCGAGGGTCCGAGTGGGCTGAAATCCAAGTCGTCTTTGTAGCTTTTAAATTGGCCATATACAGCATTTATAATCCCATTAAAAGCGGTTGCAGCTAAGTTGCTTAATTTACACGAAGCCTTTTACAGCGTGAAGCAAAACTGATCTTCATGATTTCAGTGAAAAGCAGAAGACGACAGTAATATGCTTTCAAAAGGTTGAGCCCAATATTGCTGTTTCGTGTGCAGTAGTACTTACCAGCATGATGTACAAGTCATTCATTTGTATAATTCATCTGCATTAAAACGATGCAGAAAAACACTGTAACACTGTAACACTATTGTATCTGCATGAGGTTGCCACATCAGTCATAACCTTATCTGTCATTGTGCTTTGTTGTGTTTAAAACAAGAAAAGATACATGGGCGAACAAGCCTTATCAGAGACACAGACAAGTTCAAGTTCAAAGTTATAACATCTCATTTGCACTATCAAATTACATTAGTACAAAAATAACGATCACAGGGCGAGTTTAAAAAGAGCTTTCAACGCTACACGGGCTTTTGTGGTCAGCAGAAACACCAATATGTTTTTCGTGATTTGCGCAGAATTGCAGTAGTGCTGCTGTACAAGTAGTGTTGTGTAAACTGGTTCATTTACAGCATTAAAGACGTCTTGCAAATTACAGTATCTCATTTACTCTATTCTGTGCATTGTGTACCTGTAGTTCTGCGACAACGAAGAATGCCCTTTGTGTTGTAATTGTAAATGTTTGTGTGAAACAGTGCAAGAGCAGTCATTGATTTGAATAGGTCGTTCTGTAGCATGCTGCTATGCAAGTAGTTTTTGTATGTATTGTATCATTCAAGAAACGATACAAAGTGTGTGTGTCTCAGGTGCTCTACTGAAAGGCATTTGTGCTAAAAGAAAGAGCCCAGCACTGAAACCTTTTTAAGAAAGAGCTTTTAACGCAACACTGGCTTCCATGGTTCTACTGAGACAGCAGAAAGCATTGCTACTGTATGAGTGGTGTTGTGTAAACTGGCGATGGTCCTAAATTGGCGTTAATAAAGCAGAATCAGGCCACAGTGTTTATAACCAAAAGGCATTGCCCAAAAGCGTATTTAAACAAAAGCTTTCATTTTCAGCAGAAGACACTGATCATAATAGTGATCATAATCATAGATTAGTGCTACTGTACAAGTAGTGTTGTGTAAACTGGTTCATTAACAGCATTAAAGACGATGCAGAACCGGCTTGCAAAGTAGAGTATCGCTTTTACTTTACCACCTGGCATTGTGCACGTGTAGTTCTGCTACAGCGAAGAATGCCTACTGTTGATATATGGTTCTGTGAGAAAAAGTTTATAGACGAACAAGCCAAAACGTGCCAAAACAGAGAGACACAGACAAGTTGCAGTCCAATCAAATTGAACAAGCCACTGAAACCATTACTCTTCGAACGTGTTTTGGTACTGTACTGTAGTCAGAAGATCATAAAATTCACTGAAGCGATTCTTGAACGACTAAGAACCCACTGAATGAAATGTATTTAAGCAAAATCCTTCACAATGTTAAACATCTATGCCTTTTGCGATTTAACAAAAACAACAGATGCCAATAACATGATTTTCACAAACCTACAAAATTGCCAAAAGTAATTACTAGCTTGCTCTAACACGTATTGTTGTGCAAACTGGGGAAAGTTTTAAGCGTTAAACGTCTTGCTTGTTTATATCTAGATTGCTCAACCAAAAGGCGTAGTGTAAATGGGCATTTGGGTGACAATGACGACCGATCGAAGACTAAAATGTTATTAAGCAACTCGTTAACTCGTAACTCGTATTGCTGTAGCAAAACAATAATTATATAGGAGTGTGCTGTATTATCTGTGTAAACAACTTTTTTTTTGCATGCACAGAAAGAGTTTTTAGACAAATTCCAAAAAAACAGGTTTGTGTAAAACAGCAAATTAAGACGTATGCAGAGAAAGGTCTCTCCCTTGCGATGCAAACGATGCAAAGGATTTATATCTCAGTTGCTTTACCAAATTACATTGGTGCAAAAAAACAATCAAAGGACAAGTTTGAGAAAGAGCTTACAACGTTATATAGGCTTTTGTAGATTTACTGAAACAGCAGAAGGCACTAGTATGATTTTCGTGAAGTTAAGTGCAGCATTGCAGTAGTGCTGCTGTACAAGTAGTGTTGTGTAAACTGGTAAAAAATTAACAGCATTAAATACGACGCAGAACCGGCTTGCAAAGTAGACAATCTCATTTACTCTACCAACTGGCATTGTGCACATGCGTAGTTCTGCTACAGCGACGAACGCCTCTTGTTGATGATAATGTAAACATGTATGTTTCTATGAGAGAAAGTTCGTAGACGAACAAGCCAAAGCGTATCAGAGACACAGACACGTTTAAGTTTTGCTTGTTTATGTCTCGATCGCTCAACCAAAAGGCATAGTGTAAATGGGCACTTGGGTGACACATGACTTAAATTTTATTAAGCAACGCGTTAAGCCACTGACTTTCATGAAAACTAAGGTTGAGCACAGTATTGCTGTAGTAATGCAATAATTCTGTAGGAGTGCTGCTGTATTCTCTGTGTAAACAAATTGTGTTCTTTCTGCATGGCAGGAGAAAATAGGTTTTAGACGAATTCCAAAAACAGGTTTGTGTAAAACAGCAAAAGAAGACGTATTTAGAGACGTCTCTTCCTAGAAAGGATGCAAAGTGTTTATATCTCAGTTGCATTAACAAATTACATTGGTGCAAAAAGAACAATCACAGGACAAGTTTGAGAAACAGCTTTTAACGCTATATAGGCAGTAGGTTTACTGAAACAGCAGAAAGCACTAACATGATTTTCTTGAGATTTTTTCTTGAGAAACGGCCTGCAAAGTAGAGTATCCCTTACACTAACCGACTGGTTTTATGCATATGTGTTTTCTGTTATTATTGTACACATGCATGTTTGTGTGAAATACTTCAAGAGCATTCATTCATTTGAATTGGTTGTCCTCATTTATTAAGAAACACACTGCAAATGTTTTCTTTTTATCGTTTATTGCTGTTTTATGTGCAGCAGCACATAAGCAGCATTTTTATAAGTATAGTTGTAAGGGAACCGTAAAGGTGCATGAGTTTACATTTATTTACAGCTAAACGCCTTTCGTTCTTGAGGCGTTCTAAGTGTTTCAATCTTAGCTGCACTACCAAACAACTTGCGTTGCCTCTTGTTGATGTTATTGTAAACATCTATGAAAGAAAGTTTATAGCCTATCCAAGCAAATTGAACAAGCTACTGAAACCTTACTCTAAGGTGTGTTACGATTTTAAGGTGTGTTAACCTTTGTTTTGACGTTACTGTAGAAAGAACAAATATTCACCGAAGCGATTCTTTTAGAGCCGACTAAGAACAATTGACTAAAACGTGTTTAAGCAAACGCCTTCAAAGTGTTTAACAGTACTGCCTTTACAGTACGTGATTTAACAAATACAGCAGAAGACAATATCATTGATTTTCTCAAACGTGAGCACAACATTGCAATAACAATAACTAGTTTGGTATTTAGGTATTGTGCAAACTAAGGAAAAGAAAATCTAATTTGCACTACAAAAAGGCATAATGCAAATGTGTATTTGAGTGAAGCTTAAATAACAGCTTAAATAAACATTTTTGTTTAATCATAGCGTGATCAACGTTGTGAAAGCATGTTAGTGCGTATTTTTAAAGCCGCTGTAGCTGGTTTAGCTTAAGCAAGGACAGACGTTTATAACTGATGGATATCTTTAATGTCAACAGAACAGAAACATTTGCAGAAACATTAATTGCTGGCCGTTTGTGTATCGTCTTTAAGGCATTTAATGCTGTAAACTCGTGTACCTTTATCGGTTCACACAACACTACTCATTAAAAAAGTGCCTTATGTACTGCTGCACATGAAACAGCAGTGTTGGCTCAACTCCGTGAAAACCATGCAAGTGCCTTCTGCTGTTTCAGTAAAACCATGAAAGCGTTAAAAGCTCTTCTTAAACACGCTTCAGTGCTGCGATTTGGTACCTGGATTTGGATTTGGATTTATACTGAGAAATAAACACATCGTTTTTAGGAAAACTAATTTCGCTGAATGGGTGTTCTTTGGCAGTTTACAACAAAGCTATCTCCTTAATATAATAAAAATTAATTAATAACATTTTAGTCTTCGATGGTTCGTCATGTGTCATCAAAATGCACTTTTGCAAAAGGCAGTTTCGCAAAGGCGTTTAACGCTTGAAAGTGTACTTTCCCCAGTGTGCGAAACATTACTTACTACAGCAAGCTAGTTATTACTATTGCAATGTGTGCTTAGAAAATCATGTTGGTGCATTCTGCTATTTCTGTTGAATCAAAAAAGCGAGTGATAAAAAGCTTAAAAACGTTTGATCAAATACGCTTTTAGTTCACCATGGTTCTCCCTCGTCTCTAGGAAGAATAATTTCGGTGAATTGTTGTTCTTTGGTCTTTGTACCCAAAGTTACAAAACCATCAAAATGACAACTAAGACATCTTAGAGCAGTAACGTGTCAGAGAATTGTTTTATTTGCTCTCTGTCTTTCCTTGTTTCAAACACAGTACAGAGAACAAGGACATGGTGGAGGTATTTTTTAGGTCAACAGTGTTCAGACACAATAGAAAGAAGCAATTTACAGCTTATTTATGAGTAATTTGAACTAGTCAATTGTTCTTGCACTATTTTAAAGAAACATACGTTTACATTAGCAACAACAAATGGAATTCTTCATTGCCACACAACTAGATAGGTGCACAATGCCAGTTGGTTCCTAGTGCAACTGGGATAGAAATACTTTGCAGGACGAAAAGCGTTTAATGCTGTAAATGAACGTAACCTCATGTTACCAATGTACCGATGAGGTTCACCACAAATGAATCATACAGCATGGTGCTTATGTACTTCTGCACATGAAACAGCAAATGTTCGACTCAACTCAACTCTTGTTGACTCTTTGGTATATCAACTTTCTTTCCTTGTTTCATACACAACAAAAAAACAGACGTCAGATGTTTGTGACTGAGGTATAACTTTTATATATGTGTACAGTAACATCACAAAATGCATTCTTCGTTTTCGCAGAACTACACGTGTCCAATGCCAGATGGAGTCGACATGACTTGTACAGCAGTACTATAATTGCAACCTCATAAAAATCATATTAGCGCCTCCTGCTGTTTTAGTGAAACCACGAAAACCCACGTAGCGTTAAAAGCTCTTTCTTAAACCTGTCCTGTAATCGTTCTTTTGTTGAGACATCTTAGAGGAGTAAAGTTTCAGTGACTTGATTTATTTGGTTTGGACAATAAACTTTCCTTGTTTCAAGCACAAAAGTACAACGGACAAGGACGGATGACTGAGATACATCTTTTATACAAATGAATGTAGACTCGTACATTTACGGTTCACCTAAAACTAATCATATAGCATGCTGCTTATATACTGCTGGTATTGCTGATGTTTAGGTAAAACCTTGAAAGCTCTTCAGTCGAGCTTAAAACCTCACAGAAACATACTTGTGTACATTGACAACGAGAAAAGCCATAAGTCATAGGCACATATGTTTACAGAATCTGCGATGTAATGATCTTCGCAATTCGTTTATGCTTTGTTTAAACGAAGAAATTGCGCTGAATAAATTTACCGCCGCCAGTCTAAACAAACATCTACTTGTACGTCATCTACTTGTACTGTTACACACGAAACAGAACTATTGGGCTCAACCTTTTGAATAGCATATGTGTCTTCTTCTGTTTTCACTGAAAACTCTGACAGTGAACCAGCATAAGCCATTAAAATGCTTTTCTATGCTTTCTTTACACGAACTCCAAAGTGCAACTCTATGTTAGTGTGGCACATTTAGAACGAGTTCATACACGGATGTTTAACCAAGCGCTTTAACAGCATTAGTCACTGCTGACGATCGTGATTTCAGTTATTTACAGCAGAAGGCACTAAAATGCGTTCCACAAATTAAGCCAAATATTGCTGTGCAGCAGTACTAAATAAGTATTATACAACATAAAAAAGAAGAACCTTTCTAATGTGATGGACAGAGTTACAGCATTTAAGCAGAAAGCACTAAATGCTTTTTTAAAAAACTAAATTCAGCCCATCAAAGCAAAAGGCAAGAGTGTGACATTGTACAATGACAATTATACAGTTGTACAGTTGTGCAGATATTTTTACTCTATCGACAATTAATTGAAATAAAACTTATTTCATTTTAAAGTAATTAAAGATTTCTATATAAACACATATAAAAATATATGTTTAGTGATTTTGATACCGTTCCTATCGGACACAGACGACTGAAACTCTACTCTTCAACATTGCTCATTCACGTGCTGTTACTAATAAACGTCACAAAAGCAGTTTTGTATTAAACAACGAAGTAACAATCACAAAAATGTGTCATGCTTCATGGTCACCCTGAGGTGATATGTGATGCTCTACAACATCCAATGCATCGGAGACCGTGCCAGGTTGCTGACTGTCAGTTTTTGTACCATAGTCACAAAATTAAGGAGACTTAGTTTGCACCATGAGGCTTAATGAAATTCACTATGGTCTACTGAGGTAACCCTGAGAGCCCCTAGAACACTCTTCTTTATTCAAAGGTCACACGTTTGCAGGCTTGGTCCCAGGGACATCCTAAGGTAACTTGTGATTTTCATGTCAGGGCCATGAAGTCCTTCACACAAACCCTGGAGGGTTTAATTCAATAAGATTTCAACCTACCCTCACAAGATTTGGCCCAAGAGGAATCCTGGGGTGACATGAGTTGCTGTTGGGGCCTATGTGGGCCACGGGTCTAACACTGACCTCACTGACCTTAAATCTGGCCGTTATAAGCCTAACCCCTTAACCTTCGGCAGGCGTAGTCTCATATTCACCCTGAGGTGATCATATAATGCCACTAGGTCCCCTGAAGTCTGTGACATTTAGTTTACTTTAGTTGTTGTTTCATAGAAACAAAATTTGGCAAAGATTTTTAGAATAAGCAGACTAGTTAATCAGTCAGTTTCCGGCAGCAAAATTCAATATGTTTGGCTCTCGTTGATCCTGAGGAGTCACTTGAAATTACAACTGTAATTAACTGTAATTTACTGTCACTGTTTGAGATTCAGTCAAATATTGATATACATCCTCAAAATAAAAGGGGCCCATAAGCCCATGACATAGAATAGACTGTCATTCATTGTTTAACTATGGCCTCTGAAAGCCCCTGGAAGGACAATGACTGTAATTCAGGCATATTTTTGTCTCCTCGAAATTTGGCAGAAAGGGGTCCACAAACCCATGGCATAGAATGCATTTAGACTAAACTTCAGTCAGTATCTGATGTAGGGTTAAAAAAATCTGCATTCTTAGCATTTCTTGCCCCTGGGACCCCTGAAAGGGCAATGGCTGTAATTCAAGCATATTTTGACTTACCTTTTTAAAATGTGACATGTATCGTGGGTGACCTAGAATACCATTGGATATCTCAGGTCTCTAGAGCCCAAAGGCCCCTGGATCCAAATGGACTAAAACTCAGTCAGTTGATTTAATCTTACCTCGTTTTTAAAGTAGAAAACTAGTCAGCATGCTTAGCTCCTCATGCCTTTTGGTCCTCTGAAAGGGTAATGGCTGTAATTAAATATAATTTGATTTACAGCCTCAAAATTTGGCATGTTTGGTCTTTGTGTCTTACCTCACCTTGAGGTAACATATGATACCATTGGGAACTTACATCCAAGTGGAATATAATAAATTGGCATGCTTGTGCCTAAATTCAGTGATAGTTTGAAATTTATTTATTTGAAATTTATTTCTATTTGAAATTTGGCATGGTTGGTCGTTCTTTCACCTTGAGGTGACAAATGATGCCAATGGGTACTTCAGGTCCCTGGACCAAAGGCCCCTGGCATAGATTAGACTGTAATTTAGACAGTTTCTGATGTAATGCAACAAACTTCAGCATATTTGGCTTTTTTTTTTGCTTTTGAGGCGCCCCTGGAAAGGCACTGACTGTAATTTAGTTTAGTCAATTGACACAAATTTCAGCAAGCACGCTTCGTCCGAGGGGCAGAGATGAGACGCGATGCCATAGGGGCCCCTTATGTCCATTATAAATTACCCTTAGCCATTGGCTGGTTATTGACAAAATAATTCTAACATTATCCCGAGATAATGGAGATTGGAAGCCTGTCATTGAGAGATTCAAAGCCAAGATTGGAAGATTCGATCCCCAGTTCACCGTGAAGTAATTTATGAATTAATGTATTAAGTAATAGTTAAATACATTTTAGGCCCAAGACAGTTTTAAAGGATTGTTGCAAGCATGGTCTCGAGGGCACCTTGAAGTCAATGCCATTGGTTACCTTAGGTCCCTGGAAGAGTTCCTAACGCTCCTGGCATTGAATGGACTGAAATTCGGTCAAGGTGACAGAAAGAAGGAAAGACGAAACATGCCAAATTTCTGACTGCAGTCAAAATATTACTATATAACAGTCATTGCCCATTCAGGTGCCCCAGGGGCAAGAGTAGCCAATCATGCAGAATATTTTTTTTTACGTACACAAGAAAATGACTGAATTTCATTTCATTGCCACAGGGCATTTGGGGCCCCATCAGGTACATGTAG
Source organism: Parotocinclus spilosoma (assembly GCA_033117975.1). Classification (NCBI taxonomy): domain Eukaryota; kingdom Metazoa; phylum Chordata; class Actinopteri; order Siluriformes; family Loricariidae; genus Parotocinclus; species Parotocinclus spilosoma. The sequence continues at coordinate 5,730 of JAVSBV010133613.1, read as the reverse complement.
TGGCATCATATATCACGTCAAGGTGAAAGAAAAGGAGTTAAGACATTGCACTGTCATTGCACTTCCATGGTTCCCAAGGGCCTTGGGAACCATGGAAGTGCAATGACAGTGCAATGCATGTTGAATATTTCTTTTACATTTTGTTAAAAGTCTGACTGTATTTCTGTCCATGCTATATTAAGTGTTTAAGGGACATGAGGTACCCAATGGCATTGAATGTCACCTCAAGGCGACCTCAAGAGCAACCATGCCAAATTTCAAGGAGGTAAGCAAAAATATACCTGAAGAGCTAAGAATTTTTTTCCCCTTTCATGAGAAACTGACTGAGTTTTGTTCTATTTGGTGCCAGGGGCCTTTGGGCTCACTGAATGTTAGTCCATTCTATGTCAAAGGATTGTAGACCCTTTCCAGGGACCTGAGATACACAGTGGCATCATATGTCACCTTAAGGTGACTTCAAGACCAACCATACCAATTTTTGTGGATGTGTGTCAAAAATGGGCTGAATTTCAGTCTGTTTTGAAAAGGTAAATGAAAATATGTCTGAATTACAGCCATTGTTTTACCAAGGGCAGCAGAGTCAAGAAGAGCGATTTTATGACCCTACTTTACAAACACACTGAATTTGAGTCAATTTGGATCCAGGGACCTTTGGGCCTCTTTTAGGGACTCGAGGTATCCAATGGCATTGTATTGCACCTCTTTTTGACCTCAAGACGATGTATATGAAGTATACAAGGAGGGAAGTCAAAATATGCCATTGCCCTTCCAGGGGCCCCAGAGGCATCGTATGTCACCTTAAGGCAACCTCAAAAATTGCCTGAATTTCAGGCAGCAGGGTCAAGAAGAGTTAAGAATTGCTGATTATTTACATAAGAAACTGACTGAATTTTAGTCTATTTGGATCCAGGGGCCTTTGGGCCCCTTCTAGGGACCTGAGGTACCCATTGGCATTTTATTCAGGTTAGTAAAAATATGCCTGAATTCTTAACCTGATGCACAACAATACATGCTATGTCACAATAAGAAGACCTCAAGAAAAAGCTTGCCAAGTTTCATAGAGGTAAGTCAAAATATGCCTTATTTACAATCATTACCCTTCCAGAGACCTGAGGTACCCAATTGCATCATATGTTATTAAAGGTGACCACAAGTCAAAATTTCAAGGAGGTAAGCCAAAATATACCTAAATTGTAGCCTTTGCTTTTTCAGGGGCCCCAGAGGCATGGTATGTCACATTAACTCAATTACCTCAATATCAAGCATTGCAAATTTTGTGGAGGTGAGTCAAAATATGCCCTATAATTTCGCTTCCAGAGGCTCGTAGTGTCCATAGGTCAAAAAGAAACCAAATTTCAGTCTGTTTTAGCCACCTCAATGTGACCTCAAGACCACGCATGCCAAATTTTGTTAAAGTAAATCGAAATGTTCAGTATTTACAATTATTGCCTTTCTAAGGATTCTCAGGGTTAATGGGTCAAAAAGTGTACTGAATTTCAGTCTCTTCTAACCAAAGAGCTTATAAGACTCTTCCAGAGACCTGAGTTACCAAATGGCATCAAATGTTACATCAAGGTAACCATCCCAAATTTCATGAAGGAAAGCAAAAATATGCCTGAAATTTTAGCCATTGCCCTTCCAGAAGCCACAGAGGCATGGTAGACCTCAAGACCAAGGAATGCAAATTTTGTGAAGGTGAGTCAAAATATGCCTTTTTTCAGAGTCTCGCAGTGTCCATAGGTGAAAATTGACAGAATTTTAGTCTGTAAAATTTTGAGAAGGTAAGTCAAAATTACAATACAGTCATTGCTCTTCCAAAGGGCAGCAGGGTAAAGAAGAGCTAAGATTTTTACACTACCTCAGAAACTGACTGAGTTTTAGTCCATTAGGATCTGGGGACCTTTGGGACCCTTCTAGAGACCTGTGCAATGGCATTGTATGTCACCTAATGGTGACCTCAAGACCAAGCATACCAAATTGTGTGGAGGTAAGTCAAAGTATGCCTTATTTACAATCATTGTCTTTTCAAGGGCTCTCACAGGGTCCATAGGTCAAAAAGTTTAGTCTGTTCTAGCCCAAGGGTTTTTGGAAAACCTATCAACCACGTCAAAGTTTTAGGTGGTAAGTCAGAAGATGCTTGAATTCTTAGCCTGAGGCACGCCAATGCATGCTAACTTGCCAAATTTCGTAGAGGTAAGTCAAAATATGCCTAATTTGCAATCATTGTCCTTCCAGGGACAATTACATCATATTTCAAGGTGATCGCAAGACCAACCATGCCAAATTTAAAGGAGGTAAGCACAATTATACCTGAAGAGCTAAGAATGAGATTTATTTTACCCTTACATGAGAAACTTTTTTTCCATTTTGGTGCCAGGGGCCTTTGGGCTTACTGAATTTTGGTCCATTCTACATTAAGGGATTCCAGGGACCTCAGGTACACAGTGGCATCATATGTCACCTTAAGGTGACTTCAAGACCAAGCATACCAAATTTTGTGGATGTGAGTCGAAATATGCCTTATTAATAAACATTGTCTTTTCAAGTGCTCTCAAAGTGTCCAAAAGTCAAAACTGGGCTAAATTTCACTCTGTTTTGACACGGTAAATGAAAATATGCCTGAATTACAGCCATTGCCTTACCAAGGGAAGCAGGGTCCTTTGAAGAGCTCAAATTAGCTTATTTTTTTAACCATACTTTAGAAACTTACTGAATTTTAGTCAATTTGGATCCAGGGACCTTTGGACCCCTTCTAGGGTCCTGAGGTAACCAATGGCATTGTATGCCACCTCCTGGTGACCTAGATCAGAAACTGCCAAAAATCTTTGGGCTGGCTCAATTTTAGTCCATTTTATGACATCAAGACCAAGCATACAAAATTTTGTGGAGGTGATTAAAAAATGGCATCATATTCACCTATATTCACCTATTCACCCATCATATGCCTTATTTACAATCATTGCCTTTTAAGGGCTCTTCCATAGGTCAAAAATGGACTGAATTTCAGTCTGTTTTGAGATGGTAAATTAAAATATTTTGATTTACAGCCATTGCCCTTCCAAGGGCAGTAGAGTCAGAAAGAGCCAAGCTTAGCCTAGTTTTGACCCTACTTCAGAAACTCGCTAGATTTTAGTCAATTTGGATCCAGGGACCTTTGGGCCCCTTCTATGAACTCGAGGTATCCAATGGCATTGTATGCCACCTCTTGGTATTCAAAGTACACAAGGATAGAAGTCAAAATATGCCTGATTTATAGCCATTGCCCTTACAGGGGACCCAGAGGCATTGTATATCACTTTAAGGAGACCTCAAGACCATGCATTGCTAATTTCATGGAGGTAAGCCAAAATATGCCTGAATTATAGCCATTGTCCTTTCAGGGGCCACAGGAGCAAGAAGAGCTTAGAATGCAGATTCTTTTTACCCTACATTAGAAACTGACTGATTCGTTTTTTATTTGGTGGCAGGGGCCTTTGGGCTGACAAAATTTTAGTCCATTCTATACCCCTTTCAGGGACTTCAGGTATCATATGTCACCTCAAGATGACCTCAAAACCAAGCATTTGTGAAGGTGAGTCAAAATATTCCTTATTTACAATCATTGTCTTTCCAAGGGCTTGCAGGGACCATAAGTTAAAATTTTACTGATTTTCAGGCAGCAGGTCAAAAGGAGCTAATAACTGCTGATTTTTTACATAAGAAACTGACTAAATTTTAGTCAATTTGTATCCAGGGGCCTTGGGCCTCTTCTAGGGACCTGAGGTATTCAGCATTGTATGTCACCTAATAGTGACCTCAACACCATGCATCCCAAGTATTGAGAAGGTAAGTCAAAATATGCCTGAATTACACTTCAGGGGTCTCAGGAACAAGAGGTGTCAAGCATGCTGAAGATTTTTTACCTACTTCAAATCTGACAGATTTTCTGGGTACCCACTGGCATCACATGTCACTTTAAGGTGACAGAAAGATGAACCATGCCAAATTTCAAGGCTGTCGTCAAAATATGACAGAATTTCAGTCATTGCCCTTTCAGTGGCTCCAGAGGCAAGAATTCAAATTCAAATTTAAATTTATTTATATAGCGCTTTTTACAACGGTTCATAGTCTCAAAGCAGCTTGACAATATTATATATCTAAAAGGTCCATCCCAAGTTCAGCAAGTCTAGCGCAATAGTGGCAACTAAAAAATCCCTGAAAGTAGTATGAAGAAACCTTGGGAGGACCAAGATTCAACAGGAGACCCATCCTTCATGGGTGACCTAGATGTTAATTAAATAAATACTTAAATTACGAAATCAGTGAGTTCACTATCATGAACGTCAGAGTCGCTTAAACGCTTTTGCATAAACACATCTTTGTCTGCAATTGTTTTTTTACGTTCAGAGCAAAGTGCAGTTTGCACAAAAGCCATATGTATCTGCAACACTGTTGTCCGTGTCGGCATAGTTTCTAGGAAGAAACACAACACTACTACGATTTGTAATACAGTAACTGAGCAGCAGTGATAAGTTCTTTACTTCACTTGTTTAATTTAACGTGATTCTTAATACGCGTTATAGAAATATATCATAAAAATGATCAGAGGGTCCGAGTGGGCTGAAATCCAAGTCGTCTTTGTAGCTTTTAAATTGGTCATATACAGCAGTTACAATCCCATTCAAGTGTGTGGGAGAAAAATTAGTGTATAGCTTCCTTTTAACGATGCAAAAAATTCCTGCAAAGCGGTTGCAGCAGCTGCAAAGCGTAATTTATTTTTTTAAACAAAGCACAAACGCATTACGAAGTGTTTACATCGCAGATTCTGTATCTGCAAATAGTAAATAGTCTAAAATAGTGCAAGGACAGTCATTCATTTTCATAGATCGTTCTGCATTAAAACGATGCAGAAACACACTGATGTCTATCGTATCTGCATGAGGTTGCCACATCAGTCATAATGACATCATGTCATTGTGCTTTGTGTTTAAAACAAGGATAGATATATGGACGAGCAAGCCTTATCAGAGACACAGACAAGTTCCTGTCCAAGCAAATAAAGCAAGTCACTGGCACGTTACTTTTCTAAGATGTCTCAAATGTTATTTTGACGTTCCTGTAGCTTTGTGTACAACGGCAAAAGAACAGCAATTCAACAAAAAAATTCTTCCTAGAGACTAACACGTATTTAAACAAAAGCTTTCAAAGTGTTCTTTCTGTACGACACAAAGAAAGATATTTTAGACGGATTCCACGGGTTTGTGTAAAACGGTGAAAGAAGACACGATGCAGTGTTTCCATCTCAGTTGCACTACCAAATTACATTAGTACAAAAAAGTACAAAAAAAGAACGATCACAGGACGAGTTTGAGAAAGAGCTTTCAAAGCTACACAGCTTTCGTGGTTTTACTGAAACAGTGTTGTGTAAACTGGTTCATTAATAGGTGTTGTGCCCTGTTTTGCATCCCCTGCCGTGAAATGCCTCCCCCCGTCGGGAGCGCGCACGCCTGTGTCGCTATAGCGATAATGGTTGCGAATACATTCATGAATTTAACTGATAATAAAAAAGGAAATCTGTCTTATAAAAGTCAAAAGTCTAACCAACGTGTCTTACTGTCGAGAAGATGGTTTGTAAATAACTATTCGATGGCTTAGTGTTTTAAATTAAGGCTGCAAATTAATAAATAGATAGATAGATAGATAGATAGATAGATAGATAGATAGATAGATAGATAGATAGATAGATAGATA
>JAVSBV010133603.1:0-17165 GCA_033117975.1 Parotocinclus spilosoma | reverse complement strand
ATAATCAGATCAAATATACTCAGCTCAGAGTGTGGGGGGGGGGTTTATGTTTTGAGTTTTGTTGTTTGTTTTTTTAACCTTTGTGTCAGCAAAAAAATATTTTAATAATAGCTAATTTAATGTTTTGAATTGTAAACAATCCAGTTAGGTGCTTTTTACTAGAAAATGTAGAAAACGCTCAAGGGGAGTGGATATTCAAATTGGCAGAAGTGGGATTTGAGCCCTGGACCTTCTGTTCCATATTTCAGTACTTTTACCACAGTACTGTAATGCTCCACAATGTTTATTATATAGTTTTAACAACGTGTACTCATTCATTCTGTTAACTTGATGAGATTTGTGGGGTTTCCTATCTTGGAAACCCTCAAACTTAGGGAGTAATCTATACTGAACACACTCATTTACACTTCCCCACATCAACAGCTGATATAAATCAGGCAAACCACCTATTGTTTTCGGGATTTAAGAAACCAGAGGACCCAGAGACAATCCACATTTTTATTGTACAAAACTCTACTCAGACAGTCATGGCAGATACGATTGTGCCACCCTGTTACTTGTATTGCCATACATGACTATGATGTGTGATAGACTGTACTTATATTTAAATTACACTTATTACCTTGGATAAATGAGACCCGACTCTTTTCGAAACAAACCCTGTCCTATTTATTGAATACTTATTTAGTGCAACTGTCCATATCATTGTAACTTATTGTTATGGAAGTTTCATCAGTGCCGTAACGTCTTATTTAAACTTAACATATTTAATATAACTGGATGTTTTAATGTATATAAAGGTTTTATAAACTTCCTGTTAGATATGAATGCGGTCTTTGGCCCAGATGACTTAGAACTAATGCACTCCGAGGAATTGTGGATCAAGTTCCTCGCTCAACAGCCCAAAAGCGGCAGCTTGTGCGGCACCAACACAGTCCCATGTAAACGAAGGTGAACTGAGGCGTTACTGCTAATCCAGATCTTATGATGTGAGCAGCATCACCTGTCAGCTTCCTCAGCATGAAAGGCTACAGGCTTCTAGGGAAAAAAAATCACAGACTTTTGACCTTATTGCGCACACAACCGCATGCACAGTTTTTTGTTCCATCATTGCGGGACCTTTTCACTGATATAATATTGCTGTTTTTTTACTTGTCTAACACTAATCTCAGTAACCTAAAGAAAGTTCCTTGCCTATGTTGGTTTTCAAATCAAAGCTGCTGTTTTAATAAAAAGCAATTTCCCTTGTGATTATTAAATAAAACGTTCCAAGAATGACCCCCCACTCACCCACACAGAAGTCTAAGAAAATGGGGGGGGGGGCAAAGAACCAAAATGTTCTTATTAGTGAAGCTCAACTGTGCATACCTCAGCTCATGGAAGTGAGTCAAGCTAAAAGACAGAAAGTAATGTCTAACCACGTTCATTCTGAAGGTCAGTTAGTATTACTCACGGTCACATGCTAATCAGCTTTGTTAAAGTGCGTGTGTGTGTGTGTTTTGGGCTGGACAAGTCACCAGTCCACACCACCTGAGCTGAGCCTAGGGTTCACATTCAGGTCCTTTTACCTCCACACAACAGCTGCGCCATGATTTGGAATTGAGAAAATCATTTTTTGATTACAAATCTGGGTCTAGGGGGAGTATATTTTGGGACTGGGACTGTGGTGTAGTGGTTAAGGTACTGGACTATGGACCAGAAGGTCCAGGTTTCAAATTCCACCTCTGCCACAGTTGGGTCCCTCAGCAACCCATAAATTGCTTGGATTGTAAGACTGTATTAATTAAAAGTCACTCTGGATAAGGGCGTCTGCTAAATGATATAAATGTAAATGTAAATGTTTTAGGCTATGTCTGGAACATGGCAGCCATCTGGTATCAACAAGTGTTTTCCCCCAATGGGAAGGTGGTCATGTAGCATATCAAAGAAGATTGGAATTGACCATAAATTGATTGGTGCAATCAGATTTGCACTATCTCTTGTGGTTCAATAGTTATCAACACAGAAATTTCTAAACAGTTGTTGTTCGTCACAGGTAACTAAAACTGGAATTGATGCTTCTGATGTCCAAGGAACACAGCTGGCATATCATAGCAACAGACTTCAACAACCAACACCCAGAAAGATCAGCAATTTTACACAGCACTGTTACATCCATCATAGCCAAATTCAGAGAAACCGGGACTGTAACGACAAGCCATATAGTGATTGTCTGAAGAACCACGAGACCTCAACAATGATTTTGGCAGCCTTTCCAAAAAGGTCCAAGACATGTCCTGTGACCTTTGATTCACCCTGTACATTTTTGACCACTACTACAGAGTTTATTTTGGTTAAAATAACAAATGCATTAAACTTTTTGACTAAAAAAGTTTAATGTCAGGTTGTGTGGGCAAAGAGCAGAGATGCTGATAGCAAACAAATGAAGCTTAGAGAACGGCTTGAATTTGGAACACTCTCTCTATGGCCTTTAAAACAAAGCAAAACACGAGCAAACAAAGGCCCTCGCAGCACAGAACAGTAAAGCAAGCACACAGGGGAGCCACTCGGTTAGGTCAGAACTGATCAGAGCTCTCTCTAGCTCATGTTCATGACTGTTTTTGTTTGTAAAAGTTTCATAATAATAACTGAATATTATAGCATATAATTATAAAAATAAAAACAGAAAATGAATGGAGCACTGGGGCACAAAAGCCGCTATATGAACCCAGTAGCTGTGTACTTAAGCAGCACCTCTCATTCACGCTTTGGCCGTCCTTATGCTCTTTGTTAAAACATCATTTACATAAGAGTCACGTGTACACATTATGTCACTTTCTCATTACAGACCACCCAGCTTAAGCTTGTATCCCATCTACAGGGTGACAAGCTGTCCCCCTCACTGAATTTACTAATGTCCCCGGTGCTGGTCTGGTTGACTGACACTAGCGTATTAATGTGCTAAAAATAAAGCTGATTACATGATTAAAAACAGAGGGACTTTCCTTCTCGTTTTGGTCAACATGACGTGTTAAACGGCTGTAAGTGTTTTTCCAGAACGTCAGAACGCTACAGCTGGCATTCCTCTGCTGGCTCTAAAGCATCAATGCAACCCAGCATCCCCCAAAATAAATAACATAGAGCAGTGAGCTATTTCTAAACATGAATACATACAATGGCATGATTATAGAGTTTGAAAAGGTCAGGGCACAGAAACATTCCCGATAAGACGAGGTGAGTAGGAAGAACAAAACAAAGAGAAAATTACAAGAGCAAACAGACTCAACTGATAACTACACCGAAAATAGATTGTATTATTTAACTCACTGTGATGATAACTAAAGATAAAGTTATTTTCCCTTTATTCTGGTCAGGACTCTGGGGATTGATCTGATACATGTCCAAATATGTGTATGTGTGATGGCCAGAAGAAGCACAGGAGTCACCAGGCAGTGGTTGAGCAAATGTATGCCATGTCATCCAGGCACCAATAATACAGTGGGAGCCAAATGTCTGAGATCACTAATGAAAAATCTTTACTGGAAACTTGGAAAAAATTAGCTATGTACTTATTGATTTCGGTACTCGATAAACCTTATGGAATGAATTAACAACGAGAACCGAGTAACCGCTGTGATTTGGTTCCCTGTGTCTGAAAATGGTTGTTAGCTAAAGGCTGCTGTGGTCTAAAGACAATAAAGTAAGGGTTGCATGATTTTGGGAGGAGATTCACGTAGGTGTAGTACAAATCATTACGCACTCTCAGCATCATGGATCTGTACCTGTTTCCCAATAAAAGACCTCCTGTTTCAAAGGCTTTTTTAAAAAATACATATTTTAAGTACATTTAGCAGCACATACTTTTATGAACTATAAAAAAAACATACTTCAATGTTTACTTGATTATTTTTGATCAGATTAATAGTATGTTTACTTATGTAATTCGATCACCTCAGATTGCCATGGCATGTCTGCATGTACTTACATGTATTTCAGCAGAACTGTCTGGACTTCCAGCCCTGAGCATCTGCTGGAGGGAGCCAACGGATCTGCAGGATGAAATTTATTTTGATTACACAGCATCAAACTCTACTGCAAAGAGCAGCAAATCCACACACAGGGTTCTGGGGAGACTTTGAACTCTTTCTGTTCTGCCCATTGAAATTTCACCAGTAAAAGAGGGACCATACCAGAAGGATTTTTCAAACATGAAATCCATGTCAGGTGAAACAGCTTCCATTGCTAACACCGCACCCCTTTTCATCTAATTTTGTGATACGCCACCTGAATCTGTCTGAGTGCAGATCGATATGAAACCACAACAAAGTGAGCCGGTTGATAAGAGGGCAGGTGGAATATCTGGGTCATGATTGTGTGTGGGTTTAATGGTTTGCACATTAATGCTCACACGCAATGAAATTACACAAGCCTTACATCAGCATCTGTTACAGGGCTGTGGTTCTCCAAATATGGTCTGTGGACCCCAGGGGTCCCACAGCCAGGGATTCCACAATTGGCTTATTTTTACGGATGAAACAAATAATCAGATTTAAAGTACTTATTTACTGTAACAACAACCATTGTAGTTGGAAAAAAATCAGGGGAAAAGCTTGTCTAACTACACAATGCTTTATATTTGTATAAATAATCAAACCAGGACTATAGGCTATCAAAATTCAAATATTGCTTATCCCACAGTTTATTGCATTTCTTACATTTTGTGCTTGTTTGTATAAAATGGAAAAAAAGAACTAAAAAAAAATATGATTAATAAACGATTCATTTGTTTGGGTTTAAAAAGAGGAAAATTTTAATGGTTATTTGTTAAATATTTAAAACTATTTATGCTTTGTGATACGATATGGCATGCCTTATTTTTTACAACTTCATATAGCCTATAATTACTTGTGTTACTGAGAGCTGCTTTGTGGAGGCACTTGCTGGGCGCTTTTCAATCTCTCTGTGTTTTTTGTGCTCTCAACATTAAAGCAGTTGATGGTGTCACCTTAGGTCACTGAATCAGTTTTTCCGCAGCGTTTACACTGGACCTCTTTTTGTTTAGCGGCATCTTCTCTAAAGCCAAAATGCATTAAAATGACGGAGATAGCATTTCAGTTTAACACAAGCTGCTCTGTGATTGGGTTCACCTTTATACTTCCATGTTACTGACTGGATGGAGCGGAGTCACAACATCACACAATATTTTCAAATATTTTTTTCATTAAGATAAAAATATATAATGAAAAATGTAAATAGTAATTGACATGGACAAGATTGCAATTACAAGAACACTACCCTTTAAAAGCAAACTATAGGTATGCACCGTTACAATAAATGTCTGTTCGTTTTAACGGTCGAATTAAAAAATAATAATAACAAGGACAAAAAAAAAATTATGGAATACTAAATGAACTTTAGTACTTTCTGTGCTATTGTGCTTTCTGTGTTTATTATTGGGATCAAACTTGGCTGTCACAATGTAGAAAACAATGGAGCAGTATTGATCTGATAAGATAAAGAAAGAAACTTCCGGCGTCGTTATAGATATAAAGTAGTGTTAAGTTCAACTCAGTTCCTCTCTTCACACATCCAGCTGGGGGTCAGAAATCAGGGTCAGTAAGTGCGCTCACATGCACTCAATAACCTGATAATGATAGGATTTTTTTTAGCAGTTATCCAATTATTCAAGTGGTCATGTACACAGCATACGTCACTAAATCCCACTCTTTTTTCATTGACCTGTGGGTTGGTTTCCTGCAGAAATCTGGATACCCCACAATTAAAGGCAGAAAAATGGATAACCCTTAAACATTTTGTGGGGACTCTAAAAAATTAAAATATGATTATTGATTGTAAAAGTTTGAAGTTAAAGTCGCATCATAATCTGTGTGATTATTGCCTGGTTGCAAAGTACAAATCCCATTATTTCTTAAGTAACATAAACCCAGAGTTTTTCCGGCGCCTTAGTACTAAAGTGCATGTTAATTCTTCGGGTTACTGACAGATTTTGATTTTCTGAGGATATCAAATTATTATACCAGGGTTTAAGTTTGGATTTACAATAAGTGATATTTATCCCTGTCCTTGAAACTGGACGCAAATCAGAACTCTGCATCTATTGTGGTCACATGCACTACAACGCATCTACCTTTGTTGCCCAATCCAACCAAGCCATTTTTTCAGGAGAAATACCTTTTTTACTGTACAAACATTTCTAATAGGCGCATGGTTGTGTAAATGAGTTGGTTACCTGAGCGTGCAGAGAGGAGGGGTAGGTGAAAGCAGGTGCCAGAGTGTGCGAGAGGTCAGCAGGGTACAGCGGGTATGATGTCCACACATCAGGGTTGCTAGGATACAGACCAGGGACTGCAAGCTCATCTGGAATCATAAAACAACAGCAGAATTATTGAGACACAACCCTCACTTTCTGTCTTACTAATGTACATATGCACAAATAATTCAACTGTTCAGGGAATTCAATGGGTGATTTTTGTATTCAAACTTCAGAAGCAGAATCGGAGCAGAACAACTATCACCATAATCATTTTATTATAACAACCATTACTATGTCTCAGACTGCTGTCTCTTTCCATTATGTTCTATGATAATTGCTTCCTTCCATCTTTTGTGCAGGGGTCACAAGAAGCATTTCTGTTTCACCCTAGCACAGACAAGATAAGAGTCACTTAACAGGAATGCACAACCAGAAAAATCCATAACGGGAATGTCTACAAGACTTGCCCAAGAAAACTAATGGGGATTAATGTTTATATATGAAATAGGTAGGCCATAACATCTGCAAATTTATAGTGGCAAACCTGAATTAAGTCAGCTTTTAACAGTTTAAAATAAGAACATTTTATCATTGAAGTCAGCATTAAACTCAGGGTTAGTAGTACAGACATGTCATGCTCTGAGATGTTTGAGAATTTAACATATAAGTTTTGCCATATTGTTATGTGTATGACTGAGCCATCTAAGCACAAAAAAATCATTAGAGAAGCTGGGTTCTGATCACTCTGGTTAGATACCATAAATGGAAAATGAATTTTGAGAAAACTGAGTTGGTTTAAACAGCTTTTTATGTCATGACTGTACACTGAATTTTTAGTGATAGGAAGAAAGTGAAGCTAAACCAGAATGCACAGACAGACGTGACAAACTAAGCCATTAGCACCAAACGTTTGTGACTCTACCCAGAGGTTAAATAGCAGACTATGTGAATACAGAAATGTATAATATGGTAAATGAGTCGTGAGCATGTGACCATGTAAGAAAATCTTAGATTGAATCCACATTGCTCGAAACAGAGGTGGCAGGGCATAACCTGTAAAAGAGTCTAACATCCTATGTCAAAATCTCTCACTCGCTTTCTATCCCTGCTTAATCCATCTCTCCATGATCTCAGGGTCACATTGACAGACAGCAGACCAGAGAGTATCATTAAAAAAAAACCTGGACAGGGAACACAAACTTACTCATAATAGGACACTTAAGACCAGCCAATTGATCAAACACATTCAGAATGTACCTGTACCTTTGTACTTAAACATGCCCATCCAGACAGGCCACGTCCAGGACCAGGTCTCTAACACAGGTCTAACACAATGCTGGGGGATCATATCGGTGCCAAAGTTAAAATATAGCATTTTTAGCATCCAACTTATACTGGGAATTAAAATTAGAGAGCATTAAAAACCCTTTCTGTATTCTCCATTCTCCTATGTCAGTCAGTGCAGACACGGTCAGTTTGGTCAGCAGCAGATCAACAATAAACATTGATTAGAAACATTACACAATTGATCTGTTATCAGTCTTCACGTCGGAAAATCGTAAAAAAGTGTTTTTCACCAGTGTTTTCAAAATTTCAGTTTCACTTTTCTGATTTAATATTTTTTGGACTGTATAGGTTTTTTGGGTATGTCTAAAAATGCCCCTGTGCTAATGTGAAAATGTGTATTTATTAAAAAAATAGCTGTTATTCATTTTAAATGAGGATGAGCTAACCCACATGACCTGCATTGTACAGGGTGCTTTCCAATGTTTCTTTCAATCTTACTTTAGATCTTAGACGAATCCAGTCAAGTGGTAACACTAATAGTCTGGTTAAGGGCACCGTGTGGGAGGCTGTGATCTTATCAGCTATGGAGCTACAATGTGTGTGAGAGAGAGAGAAAAAAAAAAGGATGAATGTGTGTACATGTAATTCTGTACATGTGAGGACCAAATATGCTAATATTTATAATAAAACCTATACAACTATAAACCTATAAAAGGTAAGAGGTTAACGAGGTGAACATTGTGGATAGGTGTAAGTGCAGTTTATTATATATTAGCCAGTGTAATCCTCACAATGTGTGTGAGTGCTACTCACAGGCATCCCGGCTGATGAAGGGTGGACCGGGGCTCTGTTGAGACGTAGGGGGATTTGGCGTCCCGACCAGTTTGTTCTTGGCCATTTTGGTGTTGGCTTTGGCAAACTCCAGACGCAAAGTCTGGGGAATCTCTGGGTCGAAGCGAACTCCCTAAAAATACATAAAAAATAAAGTAAGGACACACTGAACCAGAACATGCAGTACAACACACTCTTAAGCAACTTGAACCAGGCATACAATCAGCAATGAGTTCTGTAACTCATTAACTCGCAAAAGTTGAAGCAATACAAAACTTGATTACACACAGTTTTAACCCTAACTTACAGATGCACAAAAACTTTAACTACCGGTATTCACACATTTTTGGTGGAAAACCAAAACGGTTCATTGCAGGTTAGGCAGAAAGCAAAGACGAATGCAGACAGTGAACAAATGGATATCAGGGGAAAAAAAGCCTTGAAATTGGTGAAATTGGTGAAAGACAGAGAACACCAAACAAGATATCACATGATGCTCTTTGTAGGGCCCCATGACTTCCACACTGACGAATACAGATAAAACAGCACAGCTGGGAATAAAAACCAACATCAGATATGAAGACAGAAATGCACAGTAATAATAATGGTAATAACTTGTGATCAGCTGATCAGTCTTCTATACGGTAGCTCATTGTGTGCCAGTCGTATTTAGCAACAACTTAATGTAATAGCAGCACAAATGGCACATTATGTAAACACAGCGCATTTACTAATTCAGAATTTAGTTCATGAACAGAGCTGTAAAAGCTAAAAGTTACTAATTCTACATTTATTTATACAGTACTTTCATTTTAATCATTTTTAATGTTGATAAAATGTTATGGCGGCAGTTTAGTTAAATACAAATGTGCTTTCATAGAGCCCTAGCCCCCTTCTTTCCAGTAAGGAGTAGAATATATATATATATATATATATAAATATACACTGCTAAATCAAAAACAAATATATGTCTGCCGTCTGGAACTTTTACAGAGTTTGTGAAAGTGATGTAAAGTTTGCATCCTGCAACGAAAACAAACTTTGCGTGGGAAGCACATTAAAATGTATCAACACAACTAATTTAATACGCGATTTAAAGAACAAACACTTGGTGGAGTATAGGGAGCTTCCTAAAGGAGGCTCCCGGAGCAGCAACAGACGGCAGTTAACGCACTTGCCAACACCCGCCCATATGGGTGTGACAGTCAGAAGGCTAAGCAAATAACACGTAAAATAATAGAATTAATCGGGTTGATGATCAACCTTTTTCAGTAGTGGAAGAAAAGCTGTGCCTGCAAGTATTTCATATTTTTTTCCATTGGGAAAAAGTCAGTAGAAACATGTTCTTGTATAAGATAATTTGATTGTTCTTTTACCAAATCATGTAGCCAGTAGCACTCATTCTAACTAAATCCAAAAAAAAATTACAGTCAGTCAATGTGATCAGCACTTATGGGTGATCATAGCTTCCCTAATAATAATGATAATACAAAACGTGTGCCCAGTAGGGGTGTATCGTCTGCGAAAATACCGGTATAGTTTTTTAGACAATAAAACATTCATATCGTGATATGGATCAAGCAGGAGCACATCGCTGAGTACAAGGTAAGACAAAAATGCCGCGAGGTCAGATATTTCAAAGTACAAAATATATTTTGTTGCAATTGTATGCTGTTGAAATATAATCGCCAAATATATAGTTAGCACAATATATATCGTTCTTCATAATGATTTCCACATTCTTCTCCTCGATAACCAAATGCAACATTTTAGGCATCTCACTTGACTTATTAACATTTAACCCACTACATATCTACAATATTACAGTATCTGTTAAATATAATGTTCAAATAAGGCACTATGTATCATATGAGCCTGCTAGAAGCCTTAAGAGTATTAATTAAACATAATCACAGTGTTGCACTTTGCTGATATTTCATCACGTTTGTTTAAGATAAACTACATTCCAATGCAAAAAAGATTTTGATTATTTTTTAAAGTCATAAACTAGCTAGAAAAACTAAAAGTATAGCCATAACACACTTTAAACACTTTAAACTGTTTTAAAGGTTACCAGCATGCTTAAAATCAACATAAGACATCAGAGCTGTGTCCAGACACAAATATGCTTAAAATAACCACGTCATGTTTTGCTCTTGCTTTCATCAAAAGCTCACTTTAAGCTAAACAAAGACACAACTTATAAAGAAAGGAGACTTTCAGCACGGTTAAAAGGAAAATGAGCTCACATGAGCTCAAGCTGTTTCTCTACATGTTTTGTTTGTCTCCTTTACTCTGTTCTCTAATGGTCAGGACCCCCACAGGACCAGCACAGAAGAGGTACTGTTTGGGAGGTGGATCATTCTCAACACCATTAGAGAGCAGAGGAAAGGGGATAAACAAAGCATGAAGACAAACAGATGGACTACACTTTGTAACAATAGAACTACAATGACCAGCGAGTATAAAACGACAATGAAAATCCTCTACACCAATAGGGATTATTTTATAATCTATAATATATATCTGGTGTTTCTGACAGGGATGTCATTTTACACCTGACCACCGTACCTGCTGAAGTGTAATTGTGAAAGTAAAGCAGCGTAAAGAAAACGTAAGGGACATTCTGAGATTTAGTAATTTCTTTTTTTTTTTTTTTATGTATTCATCATTTTTTTTTCTATTGTGTGAGACTGTGGTGGTACAGCACTTATGGTACCAGACCGCTGACCAGAAGGTCCAAGTCACAGCACTGTCAAGCTGAGAAACATGAACATTAATAATCCTACAGATGCATCATTATAACAACTAATATACATCATTATATATGTTATTATATTCTACATGTTATTTTCTGTAGTTAAAGGAATATTATATTCATTCTAATTTGATATACATGGTTATCTGTTAATAAAAGTGTACGGCATTAGCCACGTGAGCACAAAATAAGTGCAATGCACAAAGCCGCATCCAAGTTGACCCATTATTTAAGCAGTACTAATGTCGAGATAAATAAAATGAACAAAATACATTTAAAAAAAGCTGACAATCTTGGACATTAAACCACAACTGTTTGGACTTTTGAGAAAAACAATAATGGGGGTTAGTGGCTGTACATTTCACCTTTGTTTGTTTTTTGTTACATCATTAATGATAACTTGCAGGGCATATGTGTGATGTCACACTTACGTTGAGGGCGTTCTTAGCAGCCTCGGCCTCGGCTCTGCTGTCGAAACTCACAAAGCCAACCGGCTAACAAGAGAGAGCAGGATTAGAGAGATAAAACAATCTTCATATTCCTTCTGTGTGCGTGTGTGTGTTTGTGTGTGTGTGTTTGCGTGTGTGCGTGTGTGAATGCACGCATGTGGATGTGGGTTGAAACAATGAGAGAAATGAGCAGGAAGGATAAGGGCGCTCAGAGTTCATTCACCAGAGTGTAATGAAGGAGAGAGGAAGGGAAACAGACAGAGTTGGGAACTAAGACCTGAATGAATATAAAGTTTCTTACCCTTTATTCCTATTAGTGCCTCGACTCCACATTGACTGTAGGGATTAACTTCTGCTCAGCTAGAACAGTATTAATGAGCTAAGGCTCTTATGTTTCAAACAATTAAAAGGATTATTAGTCGTGTTATTTTCTTTAGATAACTGAACAGATTATACTGCTCACAAATATACATAACGAAACACATGAGGAATTTTTTTTTTTTTTTACTGCTCATTTTTGTGAGCAGTAAATATTCATTCTAATTCTATCTATATGGTTAGCTGTCAATAAAAGTGTAGCACAAGATAAGCCTAAACACCGATATTGCTGCCATATTGGATCAAGGGTAAGTCATGTGGCATATCAAAAAATTCAATATATATATACATATCAATATATTTTGTGGTTCAAACGTTATTAACTCAGAACGTTCTTTTGTTGTTCGTCACAGGTACATAAATAGTGAATTGATGATTCTGATGTCAGGGGACCCCATATCATAATTGCCATATGAGATTGTGGATGACAAGCCACGTAGTGATCGTCTGAAGAACCGCTACCGACCAAGCCTCAACAATAGTTTTGGTAGCCTTTGCTATATTTCCATGACACAGAATGGGGCGTGCCCAGTGACTTTTCACCCTGTATTTACACTTGTGTAATTTCTGTTGCTTAATTCTTTCTATGTATATATACATTGTGCATACCCTTCTCTCTCTTGCACATAATCCATTTTTTTTCTTCTCTCTGACATAAATATACAGAAAATTCAACTTTCTCACACTCCCTTGCAGCCTACTGAGGAAACCCAGGGCAGCTATTAATAGTGACTGTGAGCCATGCAGCTATATATGGAGATGGCTTTGTTTCTCTAGAGAGAGGTCTGGAATTGACTGATTTACATTATCACTCATCTCTTACACACTAAGTCTATATCTTTATTCCTCTTCGACTGCCTGTACTCTCAAACAGACCCTACGTCTTGGACGTTCCTTTCCTCTACAGGAAGTGAGTTCCTACTTCCCATTGTTCCCCAGTTGATAAGGTTACTTCTGAATCGAAAATTGTCACTTTATTAAGCTGAAACTGAGATAAACACTCAGCTGATACGTAAACATATTACTATGAACACGCACACACACACACACAACCACTTTGCCCCAGCACTTTTCCTTGTGTCTGGTGTGTTAATTCACACATGCGAAGTGTGTATCGGATCTCTGTCTAGATGTGACTCTCTAAGGCAAAATGTGAGTTGCTGTCAGTCTTCAACGGGATTTTGGTCGGGTCGGACGGGTTTAAGAGTCTAGGCTTCTCCTAAACTGGTTTGAGCAAATCAGAATTAAATCAGTATAAATGCAGACTGGGTGCATTTACGCACATATTTATGTGAAATATGTCTATCCAAGTAGGGATGGGCAATAGGACGATATTTTATCATGTTGTGATACATTTTGTTATCTTAATTGACTTTACGGTTTTGCTGATTATATCGAGGATATTCGTTTCACTTACCATATAGAAGCACTTTTACAAATTTTTCTACATGCTTTGTCCCTTCACTTTACTCTCCTCTCTAATGTACAAGACTACCGTATGACAGCACAGATCAGGTACTGTTTGGGTAAGGGGATCATTCTCAGCACTGACACTGATGCGGTGATGTTGTGTTAGTGTGTTGTGCTGGTATGACTGAATCAGATACAGCAGTATTTCTGTACGCAAACTATGCAACAACAGATGAGATACTTTCTCTGACTTGACACCTTCAATCGAAACGAGTGTACAGTGTTTAAAGAACTCCAGCAGCACTGCTGTGTCTGATCCACTCATACCAGCCAAACACACTGACACATCCCCACTGCCTCAGTGTCAGTGCAGTGCTGAGAATGATCCAGCACTTAAACAGTACCTGATCTTTGCTGGTCCTGTCCATTAGAGAACGGAGGAAAAGGGACTAGTTACTAACTACAAAGTGCTTCTAATGATAAGTGGAATAGATAGAAGAAATGGAAAGTGATATTAGAAACAAGCAGGTTATATAAAGGTTCTATAAAGTGACCAGTGAGTCTATGTGCAAATCATAAGGTGACCTTTAAATAAGAGCTTAGTTGAGTCTCAGTGGCTCACCTGTTTTGAGGTAAGCTTGATGAGCGAGCCTTCATAACCCTAAGATGTGAAACAGCAAAAACAACAATTACCACAGGAACTTTAGCACAGGTACAAGTGTTAAGAATAATAATCAATTATATAATTCTCTTGAAGAATTTGAATAAGTACTAATATATAATGCTTACAAAAAGTTAAAAAAAAGAAATATCCCATTATAAAATACCTAATTTTTGTGAGCAGCATTCGACTAATATAATATATAATATGCTAATATAATCTATAACAAACCTAGTTTTCACCCCATTAGTGCTACCTGAACATACGCCAGTAAACCAGTATAAAATGGATACAAAAGTAACTCTCCACGAATATCAATGGAAAATTCATATCCATACAAACATCTGTAAAATGATACATAATCATTGTTTTAACTATACAATGCTTACCAAATCTCATTGCACAGATACTGAAATCATCTGATGTATGTTGGGAATTCTACGATCTTAACATTTACTGTAGAATCTTATAATTGAGCTAGATTTGTTGAATGAGATCAAATTGCGATTTCGTAAAAGAACATTTTTGAAGTTTTCAAATCCCAATAAAATGTCAAATAATTAACCTGCTTTGGTGATGTAGATGCTCAATTCTTAGACATGCAAACCTGATTAACTAGAACTGAAGGTTACTTGTTTGCTAGGTGACTGTTCAAAATTATGAACAAGCAAACTGATATTGATCCCAGCGCATGCGCCAAATCCTGTTTATCCTTTAAATACCATAGATGTGTTTAACTGGTCAGAAGACTTGTGGGAGGTTTTGCAAAACACAGAAATGTTGCAAAACATTTATTTAAATAAAAAGTCTGACCAGATTTAGGCCTGATGTTTGAGTTTGCCTATAAATTGAGAATTTGTTTTAATTAACTGAAAGCCCCAGGGTTTAGATCTTTAGGTATTTTGTCAGTGTTTATGATTTACTAATAAATTTAATTCCTTCTAAAAATGTGCTCTTCAAACCCCTTCCAATCAACGTCTGATTGCTTTAACAACCGACGTCTTAAATATGACAATAAACTATAATAAGATATAAAAATCTGTCCTTTACCTCCAGACATGGAGCTGCTGTACCAGTCATGTGCTCGTTTGTTTTATAATTTACATTTGGACTCGATACTAGATATTTCGAGACTTTCTTGTGTAAGTTACTCATGTTATCTCTATTTGCATCAAGCTGTAAATGGTAACAGTGTATGTAAGTGTCCTATTGTAAGCAGTACAGTACAGTGTTCCCTCGCAACTATATTTAAAATATTAATTCTAACAACAAAGGAATGTTATAAATCATAAAATATTACGATTTACAGTAAATAGCATATCATTATAGACTGAATTCAGTCAAGCCCTACGATGCCACCCAAACGTTCTGCAAGTTCTATGGCTAAAATAGTGTATAAATACTTATATAAATATAGGGTCCCTACTTTGTGAATTTCTGCTTATCGTGGGTGGTCCTGGAACGTAACCCCCGCCATAAACGAGGGGACACTGTATATTGGTTTGCCTCCCACTACCTCTCTCTATATTCTCTCTAACCTATAACTGTATACTATAAACTGATTTACATTTACTAATCAAGTCTCTTTTTCATTTTCTGTGTGGTTCCTAAAACTTAATCGATGCAGTTTTGACTTCCATCAAACTTAAATTTCAGGTGCGTCAGACCATCCTCCTAAGTGTTACGACTTCAACCTACACAGGGTTGTAACAGTATAGCACTGTATTTTGTGTAGTTATTGTACATTCCCATGAATTCAAAATGACATGGCCATTAGGGATGTTGTATAGGTGGTAATGTTCCACTCATGTTTTTACCAGTGTCTCTAACATGTTTATGTATGTGCAGTTTTCTTGTAAAAAATATCCTTTATATTTTAAATCAAAGTGAACTTTATCGTCATTTAGACTGTACAGCAAGCTGAACGATAATGCGAACACCAAACATTGCATACATGCATATTGAAATCTCAACATTATCTTCTTACCAACATCTAGCATTAGTATATTTTCAAAGGAATAAACCTCTGCTCATCTCTATCACTTTTTGCTTTTTCATTTAGGTAGATCTAGAAAAAATCTGATCAGTTACTAAATGCAGTTGTATTGTAAATGATTACAATATGTGAAACTCACCTTGAATGGCCTGAAGAGCAGATAGAGCTCACGTGGTTTGATATCCAATGGCAAGCCACTGACGAACAGTGTCCTAACCTGTGAAGCGGGTGACAGTAACAACGCTGCATGAATGTCCTGAGATTCAACTGAAGCGCTCACAATATGTTTGTGTTTGAGATTTGTGTTATCAAGCTGACTCTCTTTATTCTTGCCAGTACAGTTTGTTTGGTTACATGTTGAACCTAGGTATAAGAGTCGCAATCAAAAATGCATTAAACACTGCACGAAATACTGCCAACTGATACTGAACCAATATTTTAGGCAAGTACCGTGTTAGAGATGCACTGATCTTATTTTTTCAATTTTTCTTCGGATACCTGAACTCTCGGCATTAGCCGACATGGAGCGGTGATATAATATCAGTGCTTTTTTTAAACTGTATGAGTTCCAGCCTTGTATTTCACACAAGCAACAGAGGAATAAAAGAAAAAAGAAAAAAAACAAGAATGACAATCAAATAAAATGTCAAAAAAAGTTTTTAAATGCATACTTTATTAACAGCATAGTAAAGTACCTACACACTGCAGACTTTGTTAGTAGCTAGCATGAATCGAGGCCCTTAACATTAAATTATTATTGTTTTTAACAATAAATCAATAATAACTTATTTTTAAAGTAAGGCCCTTATTCATTTCAAATGATTCATATTATATTTAGGGCCAGAATTTTTTTTATTGCTTGTTTCGCAGATCCTCCGACGATCATATTTGAAAAATACCAAAACATTTTTTTGGGTATTTCTCGGATCTGCCGCAGCACCAATGGTTAAAATAAAAAAAATTTAAAAAAAATAAAAATATATATATATATTTTTTTTTTTTAATTATTATTTTTTTTTTGTTGGGTTTTTTTTTTTTTTGTTGGGTTTTTTTAGTTTTTTTTTTTTATTTTTCTGCCCTCCGGTGGAGAGCCAACGTTTTTCTTCTGTTTTTTTTTTCAACCATTGGTGCTGCGGCGGATC
>JAVSBV010133592.1:0-12500 GCA_033117975.1 Parotocinclus spilosoma | reverse complement strand
TCTGAGATGGTGCAGACAGGACCGAGACCACACTGGCAAGGTTCTTACTCTGATTTGGGCTTTCCTGATACGACCTGGGGTTAAAACCCGTGAAAAAAAAAAGCAGACGAACCGATCCGCTACTGCACACACAGCCCTGATAGGGAAAATCTGGAGCGTAAAGATAAATGTGCGGCTCTAAATTTACCCCGCATCAGCACGGCGATAAGATAAGATACCGCCGAGCCGCGGGAGTGTGTCTTCACGAGTGTGCGACGGGGCGGAAGGGACGGTATGGTCACACTTTCACAAGACTGTGTTGATGTGTGTCAGCACCTCTGGCTCACAGCTGTGCACACACACACACACACACACACACACACACACACAATGTCACCACATTCTGCCACATGTGCGCCGCTGGGGGAGGGTTTGCGATCCGGGTCCTGCCTTTTAATCCCAAAGTGTGTGTGCACGCTCCACCCTTTATTTACTCTAGAAAAAGCACTTCCCCCACGGCTTATCTAAACATCACACAGACTCAATCAGCACACGGGACTTCAGAGCAAGAGCAAGAGTTCGGGTAAGAAAGAGGCAGGGATCGTGTGGGTGTGTGTTTAGAGAGAGAGGAGGGAAGAAAGAAGACAGAAACTCAGAATAAGTAAGACACTCAGGGAGACAGAAGAGTGTTGAGAGTGTGAGACAGAGTGTGAGCGCACTGACGGAGAGTTAATATGGTTAAGAGAGAGATGGAGTTGGACGGCCGCCATGTCGTTGAGTTGATGAAGGTCAGTGCTGAGGGAGAATTTCTGCCTCCATCATGAATAACCTCTGATTATCCTCCTCCTCCTCCTCCTCCTCCTCCTCCTCATCATCATCATCATCATCATCATCAACGCTTATCATCTCACCGAGAGCTCCTCGCTCTTCCCCGCTCCTCCACCCAGCCATTACGGCGGACAGGAACCCGGTCGTCACGTCCCCCCAGACTCATATCCTCAGTGGTTACGGTACAAACCAGAACAGCCAAAACAGAGCAAAAAAAATCCCAGAACTCTCGAATCTAGAAAGGCAAAAGGACGCCCTGCAACTCTGGCAACTAAAAACACACACACACAGTCACACATTTAGAGACCCCAATTAACCTAACACGCATGTCTTTGGACCGTAGGAGGAAACCGGAGTACCCGGAGTAAACCCACGCAGACACAAGGGGGACATCCATCGGCTTTTTGGGCCTTGTGTCGCAAACGGTAGGATTTTAGAGGTACTGGTAACGAATACTACATTTCTGGAATCGTGGCACGCTGTCAGCGGTTAAGCCCAGTGTTACAAAATGGGGTACAATGTTTTTAAAGCTCTTCGTCAAAGTTCTTATAACTAAAAACCAAAAAAAAGATAATTGCCGTGCATTTCACGCATCCGCCAACCCATAGGAAAGCATGAAAAAAAAATGCTCCAGGTTGCCATATTCATCTAACGCTTAATCCCGACAAATCTTTTAAATATTTATTCAAAGGTTCTTGCAAAAGCGATTCGGAACAAATTAAACGTTACCCGTGCTTTATGTATTCACAAACTGTTACTGGGACTTGAATTGAGGTTGCCAGTGAGATCGAACTTCAGTCTGAAGAAAACCCAAGCTTTGGAAAAACCAAAATGTTTTGGCTTTTATACCTTATAAACCCGTATGAAAGAGGCCGAGCTCGGTTGCCGGTGTAAACAAATATGCAATGCCATTCGTTCGGTTGCCAGAAATATCAAAATCCAGGTGAAGACAAACAATGAGCACATTGCACACACGTTTTATGTTCTATCCCTTCACCAACCCATATGAAAGCCTTTGCTCCAGGTTGCCAGTGTAATCAAAACTGAGCTAAAGATAAACCAAGCTTTAACCACAGTGCCTGTTTTTTGCCCTCGGAAAGCTCTCAGGAATAAAAATAATCCCTTTAAAACCTTTAAACGTTCACCCGGGCCTTGTTGAAGGTTGCCAGTGAGACAACGATTCATCCCAAAGGTAAATCGTGCCACCCCTGCTTGGCATGCTATCACTGGTTAAACTGGTGACTGGTAAGCCCAGTGTTTAAAACCCAACCCACGCTCCATCGTACAACTTAATCTCTGCTAACACATGACCATTGTTACTGTTTTTTTTATTCCGGAGCTGAGGCAGAACGAACACAAAGCGTCGGATCCGTCCGTGATAACGCAGGCGACGGAAACGGACGCTCGTTACGTAGCATTCGGGGTTTTTTTTCCCGGAGATGACGACGCTCATCGTGGCGAGGGCTAAGAGAGGAACGAACATCTGCTCCGGTTTTGTCATTCGATAACACGCTCGTGCCAACCTGTCACGCACCAGCGCCCGTCCGACGGATTAGCGACGAGAGCGGATAGCGTCACGGAAAACAAACAGCGCCGGGAAAAATTAGGGCCAACGCCTGACTTTTAGGGGCGCGAACGCAAATCGCTCTAACCCACGCTTAAAGTGTCCTGCCCTCGTTATAGGTGCGTCCTAGATAAGTAACGGATGATCACCATTCTCGCCCGTTGTTCGATTTATTCTGAAGCCTTTACAGTATTTCAGGAACAAAAGAGACACTGAGGTAGTAGTATGGTACCGTAAGCATTACCGTAACCGCCCGCCCACTTTTGAGCACCCGAAAACCGATTAAATATCACGGAAATCAATATCGCGATATATCGCCGTATCGATTTTTGAGCACAGCCCTGGCAGATCAAACTCGCCCGTGGACGATAAATTCAACTCTGCATGTCGGAACGTACTACGTTTTTTCTGAATCGTAAATTCTCTCTTTATATATTGTAATACCATAATAATACATTGTCTTCAAACGAGTCTGCATGTGCTCGCCGTGTCTGCGCGGGTTTACTCCGGGTACACGGGGACCCCGTGGTGATTAAGCGGAAGATTTTTTTTATGGATTTCCTTTCTTTAAACAAGCTCTCTACTTTACCTTTTATATTTAGCTCCTTACTAGACTCGGGTCCCTTTTTTGAGTCTTGGTCCGTTTTTCCTTGCCACTGTCGCCCCAGGTTTGCTCAGTTATGGCTCAAAGCTGCCTCGAGACCATGCCCTGTTGTAAAAAAGCTCTATAGTTTTGTGTCCTCAGCTCTCTCTCTTGGTGGCTACAGTACGCCTCACGTTTTTCGGGGTAGTCGGGGAGCGGCGCGGGGCGTCCCTGGATGCTAAGCTGGACACAATTGTCATTTGAAACGAGTCCGGAGTGGGTGAGCACTCGAGCGCTAGCAAGGATGCAAGTCTATTGTGGTGCAAAAATAAGGAGATTGACTTCGAATGGACAGCTGAACATCTGGGATGGCAGGGGGTAAGAGGGTAAGTGTGTGTGTGTGTGTGTGTGTGTGTGTGTGTGTGTGTGCCCCCACTGTGCCTCCCCCTGCCAGCTGGACGTTAAGCTTTCACACTGGACGACCTCACCGGGGCTTCTGTTGCAAATTCTCCTTCACTGTATCACAAACAATAGGTTCTACAATATGACTTTTTTTGCAAACACACACACACACACACACAAGCTTCCCCCACACTAAGGACACACACACACACACACACACACACACACGCGCGCGCTCCCCATCGATCTCTCTCCTTTTTTCCATAAACCCAATTTTACAGCCTATCTGCCCATCTCCAGCCGCTCCTTATTTCATTACGCCTGCAGAGCAAGACTTCTCAATAAGCAGAATTATGCTCAAGGTTGCCAGTGTTACCAAAATCGGGTACAATGTTTTTAAAGCTCTTTGTTGAAGTTCTCTAAACTTTAAAAAAAAAAAAAAAAAAAAAAAGATAAATGCCGTGCATTTCACGCATCCGCTAACCCATAGGAAAGCACATGCTCCAGGTTGCCAGTTATATCAACATTCATTTAAAGCTGAATCGCGACAGCAAATATTTATTCAAAGGTTCTTGCAAAAGCGATTCGGAACAAATTAAACGTTACCCGTGCTTTATGTATTTACAAACTGTTACTGGGACTTGAATTGAGGTTGCCAGTGAGATCGAACTTCAGTCTGAAGAAAACCCAAGCTTTGGAAAAACCAAAATGTTTTGGCTTTTATACCTTATAAACCCGTATGAAAGAGGCCGAGCTCGGTTGCCGGTGTAAACAAATATGCAATGCCATTCGTTCGGTTGCCAGAAATATCAAAATCCAGGTGAAGACAAACAATGAGCACATTGCACACACGTTTTATGTTCTATCCCTTCACCAACCCATATGAAAGCCTTTGCTCCAGGTTGCCAGTGTAATCAAAACTGAGCTAAAGATAAACCAAGCTTTAACCACAGTGCCTGTTTTTTGCCCTCGGAAAGCTCTCAGGAATAAAAATAATCCCTTTAAAACCTTTAAACGTTCACCCGGGCCTTGTTGAAGGTTGCCAGTGAGATAACGATCCATCCCAAAGGCAAGCGAGCTCTGCCAAACCCAAATTTGATTGATTGATTTATTTAAACCTTCGCTAACCTATAAAGAAACCCACACTTTAGGTTGCCAGTGATTTGCAACTGAGCCAAAGACAAACCAGGCACTGACCCCTGTGCACGTTTTAAATAGAGCTTTGCGTCAACGCCCTGCGAAATCAAAATCAGCCTCATGTAAGCTTTACAATCCATTGAAACTTGTACGGGATCCAACCCCACGGGTTGCCAGTGCTATGAAAGTTAGTCTTGTAAAGCTCTTTATTTCGGTGCTCTAATAACTAACATGGGCATTCCACAATGATTTATACAGTGTCCAGCACTTGTGAAAAAAGCTCTCAAAAAGCTCCCACGCTCATAGGAAATCCTATACGTCAGGTTGCCAGTGATGTGAATATCAAACCAGTGGGATACGACAAGCAACAAGCTTCCTGTCACTCAAATAAACATGGCTTTTGTATTGTATGGTTTTTGAAACAAAAATGCATTTGCTATAGGATGCTTCATGCTTTGGGTTGCCAGTGATCTCAATATGAAGCCTATATTAGAAACTGTGCAGGATATAAACCCTTATGAGATCTAATAACCAACAGAAATGCATTTACCATAAAAAATCCTCTCTATCCCACAGCCTAGACGGTAACAGAGCTGCATTTCTGGTTCAGCAAACCCAACTATTGTTATGATTGTTCCGAAAAAAAAGAAGCTCTGACTTCCTATATTTACCAGAACCACAAAGCGAGGATAAAATGCTAAGCATGTATAAAGCTGTGAATGTATAAGCATAATTAGTATACCTGGCATGTCCTTCAGAACGAGTGCAGCCAAGCAACAGTGAAGAGCGTAAATGATCTGTCAAGTCCATGACACACATGTGCATCATATCCAGACCCAGAGCTGCTCTACGGCCTAAAGAACAGCCACTGTTGGGCCCTTGAGCTCGGCTCTTATCCCTCAATTGCTTAGGCTGTAGCTATTAAGATCGTATCAGGTGGACGTCGAAGGCATGAGGGAGGGACCGGGATATTGAGCGCGTCAGCAAAACCTGCAGTGCTGCTGTCAGAAACATGAACAGATCTACACGCTCACGACGGCAAACCTTTCATTAAAGCAGAAAAACAGCATTTATTCACTGCTCAGGTTGCCTGTGATATCAAACACGAGCCGAAAGCAACACAAAACAACACAGTAATAATACATGATTTATAATACAGGTTAAAGCTGCCTGGCCTGAAGCTCCTGTGCTTTAAAACCAAGTGAAAAAAACGAATTGTATTGCTTTAGCGGGCTTTCAGCAGGATGCCAAGTCCTTCGCTAAAGCTCTCGTAAGAGAAGATAAAACATACTTTATAGAGTGTGTCTTATTATGTATAAGATTTTATTTCCATTTTTAATGCTTTAGGATCATAGCGCTATCAAATATCAACCACAAGAGAGACCGGGCTTAATAAAGACCCTCGCTGAGGCACAAAAATATGCTTCGAATTAAGTCTCACCCCCATAGCAGAAATCCATATGGAACCCACAGACGTCATGATGTCTTGTTATTCTATGCAGTAGAGTCGAGATTTGGGAATCAAATTGCACTATCTGGCATCCCCCAACACCAAACCCTTATTCTAACGCGAATGATGATCAATTTTAAACACTCTGGGTTCCCAAATATAGTTTAAACACTGACAGAAACCTTATAGAAAGGCTTTAAAATATTTTATTCTAAACAAACTGTGGCGTTGTGCTTTTCTACGATGTGTCAAATTGCACTATCTGGCATCCCCCAACACCAAAACTAAATTCTAACGTGAATAATGACCGATTTTTAACACTCTGGGTTGCCAAATATAGTCTAAACACGGTCAGAAGCCTTACAAAAACGCTTCAAAACATTTTATTCTATACAAACTATGCCGTTGTGCTTTTCTACGCTGTGTCAAATTGCACTACCTGGCATCCTCCAACACCAAATCCTTATTCTAACTTGAATAATGATCAACTTTTAACACTCTGGGTTGCCAAATATAGTCTAAACACTGACAGAAACCTTATAGAAAGGTTTTAAAACATTTTATTCAATTCAAACTATGGCGTTGTACTTTTCTACGCGGTGTCAAATTGCACTATCTGGCATCCTCCAACACAAAACCCTTATTCTAACGTAATTAATGAACAAACTATGCCGTTGTACTTTTCTACACTGTGTCAAATTGCACTATCTGGCATCCCCCAACACCAAACCCTTATTCTAACGTAAATAATGAACAATTTTGAACACTCTGTGTTGCCAAATATAGTCTAAACACGGACAGAACCCTTATAAAAAGGCTTCAAAACATTTTATTCTATACAAACTATGGCGTTGTACTTTTCTATACTGGGTAAAATTGCACTCTCTGGCATCCCCAACACCAAAACTCTATTGTAATTCAAGTAATAATGGCACCCCCAACACCAAATACTTAATCTCATGCAAGTTAATTGCAAACTTAGCAACCTGGGTTGCCAAATATATTCGTAACACTGACCGAAACCTTATAGGAAAACATTATTTTATTCTATAATAATTATGGCGTTGTACTTTTCTACGCCGCGTAGCATATAGATTTGGGAAGCAAACGAGCCAAATTACATTATTTGCCCCCCCCCCCCCCCCCAGGACCAAAACTAATCAAAGTAATGATGTATTAAGTACTTTGGGTTGCCAGTGGTGTAAAATATCAGCTGTTAATGATGAATCAAGCTTTAATCGGAATGTTCAGTTACTTATTAAACGTCTCTGCTACAGCAGAAAACCAAAAACGCTCCGAGTTACATCTAAACAATAACAGAGACCTGTATGACATCATAACACCCCGTTAGCACTTTTCCCTCGTCTCTGCGCCGTCAGGATCAGACGCCCAAAGGCTTTAATTAACAAAAATAAAGCTGGACTTTTTCGAGATTTGCCCTCTTGCTGCCGAGGCAGGCGATGATGCCAGTTTAACACCCTGGGTTGCCAGATGTCTTCCAAACACGGACAGTATGCCTTATAGTATGACGTCATAACCCCCTGTTACTTTATGCAAATGATTTTCCTACACCTTCCTTTTCCAGACTCTACATGAACGTGTCTAAACTGTGACTGAAAACCAAACTCAGTAGCTCCTGTTAAAAAAAATCTCAACTAAAGCGTCTTAAAACACTAAAACCTTACTTTTAGGGTAATTAAAGAATTGAGATATTATAAAGAAACACCCGAGATCGAAAAGGTTATTGTTTAGTGTCGCTAAATCCTTCTGTTAAGATAAAAAAAAAAAACAGCATCTAACGAGCAAAACTTAATTTCAGTGAAAACAAACGGGTCGGTTTTTAATGCGCGGGTTGCCAGTGATATCGAATACACGTTAGATTTCTAACCAGGTTTTGGAGATGAAGCGTTTTCCCTGTGCTTCTCGGGGTAAAACTGAGCTCTAGTAAGGGATCTTGGTGAGGGAATTTATCGAGCTCAGCTTTGATCGGGCGATATCGGTTCTCGATATTGGTGCTGTTTATCGACCGATTGGTTCTGTTTGATTCCCGGGATCGGTCGGATCTGATCCACCAGAGCAACAAAAGACAAAGCAGAAACAAACCTCTGTGTCACATCTAGCAGCCCACGTAGCTCTAACGGCATCCGCGCGCGCGCACACCGGTTGTTTTTCGGTGCGTCTTGGGTGCCCGCAGTGCGCTCTCAACTTTTCACCACGCGCAATTTCAAGAAACAAAGCCGTGTGCGCATCTGTATATATATATATATGTGTGTGTGTGTGTGTGTGTGTGATGGAAGCTGAAACTCACCGCTCACCGCTGCTCCGTTAACGAACCCTCCACACACACGCGCGCGCGCGCGCACACACACACTCCACGGTCCAAAAGCAGGACTTTTCGCTCGGATCAGATCCGTACGGTGCGCGTCCCCGTGATTGTAGACCAGATCACGCTCTTACTTCCCCATCCTCGCGCATTCGGTTGCAAAGTGCGATTCTCTGGAACGGTCTGACACGAAAAACGGGTAGCTGGGCGCGCGGGATCCGTTCACACCGCCGTTAACTCTCATCTGCTTCTCTCTCTCTCTCTCTGTAGCTCGCTCGATTCGAGGGAGGGGAAACACACACACACACACACACACACACACACGAGCGAGCGCCCGCCCCGCGGCACCTCCTCTCTCTTTCCGTCGAAGCACCGAGCAGAAACAAAGGAGCCACAGACGCACCGCGCCGCAAAATGCGCGAGCTCCGGTTAACCGAGAGCCAGTGAAAGGAAACACGGGGTGCATTTCGAAAAAGGTGCCCCCTCAGAACCCCCCACGTTGCCCATAGCCCCCTAGCAGCCCCCTAAAATAGGCCCGAATGCTTCATTAGGATTCGTTCAGCACTGCAGTGAACAGTCCAGGATGTAGTACTGGTTTATACTGGGAACCAGTAAGCCAACGCACAGTGTAGCCGTCCAGCCGAAAGTTTGCAGACATTACGACCAGAATAGGTTCAGTTTAGAGTTACACGCTCCAATACGCTTTCAAATAGATTCTGGTTCTGGCTCGCAGTCGGTATTCCGATTCATCTCAATAATTTCAACTGCATACCCAGCGGGCACGTCATCACCCCGGGAACAGATCAGCCTTGTGACCCGGGTTCAGGCAGGTCGGGCATCAAATACAATCAGGCCAGATTACAGATTTGCCCTCTTGACACCCTGGGTTGCCAGATATCTGGCGATCTGATGCAAAAAAAAACAAATCTGGGGTGAACAGAATGATAAATAAATAAGACCGTACGAGTAAACAGGCGAATTAGGATTACACGGTGTCAGACGAGGTCGTCGACGCCCCTCACCCGCAGATAATCCCTGCGTATATCTTTATTAGCAGAGGCAACCGGATTACCGCGGGCTGCACACTGAAGCGTTAAGGAGGAGGGCGTTCTTGATGCTATTCCAGACGAGCGTGAAATATGTGTGATTAAAGAAAGCCGGCGTTTGGTAATGGAGAGATTATTGTACATGATCGTTAAGAGCTTTTCTCCGAAAACACCCACAGAGATAAAACTCCATTATGGGGTGAAGGATTAACCTATTAATCGACTGACCGAGATCGAAGCGCGGAGGATAAAATGCCGGATGGGGGCCGAGGCGTAAAAGCTCGGCTTCGTATCGAGTACGTTAAAGTAGACGGAACGGAACGAAGCGTAAATATATCGTGTTCATTGTGGGATGAATTCAAACGGCGCGCGATTGAGCCTGAGTGAAGCGGGCGTCCTGTCTTTATCTACCAGGGTTTGGAAAAAGAGGCGTGGCCTGCGTGTCAGTACCAATAAACGAGGTGTGACCCTTATGGCTCTCCACTCAATGACTCAATGAGGCGTGGCTTATCTGCCAGTCCGTTCAAATAAAGTTGTGACCCTTATGGCTATCAGTCAAAGGGGGCGTGGTCTCTGATCTGGTAAGTTTTAACAAATAGGGACCTGTCAGTCCGGAAAGGAGGCGTGGCCAAAGTGTTGGTCATTCCCAGTAAATTAGGTCTGGACCCAATATCTAAAGCAGACATGGCCTTTTCCTGTGAAAGAGGCGTGTCAGTTCTGAGAAATTAGGCGTGGCCAAGGGCCTGAGCCACAGGGAAAGAGGCGTGGCTTATCTGCCAGTCCGTTCAAATAAAGTTGTGACCCTCATGGCTCTCCACTCAATCAGGGAACGGCAGGGTCTACCTGTGTACCTGTCAGTCAAAGGGGGCGTGGCCAAAGTGTTGGTCAGTCCCAGCGAATAAGGTCTGGACCCAACATCTGCCTCAGAAATGAGGCGTGGTCAAGTGCCTGAGCCGCAGGCAAAGAGGCGTGGCTTATCTGCCAGTCCGTTCAAATAAAGTTGTGACCCTTATGGCTCTGCACAACTCGAGGAGGAGTGGTCTGCTCTGCAGAAGGCGTGGCTTATCTGCCAGTCAGCACCAATAGAGGACGTGTGCCCCTTATGGCTTTGCACAACAAAATGGGCGTGCCTTATGTCTTAATTCCTAGGACTGTCGAGAAAGGAGGTGTGGCCTGAATGTTGGTCAGTCCCAGTCCCAGTCCCAGTACCAGTCCCATTCCCAGTCAGCATGGTCTCTCTGGCTTAAATCCAATGCAAGAGATGTACCCTCACAGTGTTAGTGAAGGGGGTGTGGCCTTTGTAACTAAGCCCTAATAAAGGGGGCGTGGTCTGTGTGCTTTCTGAGTCCTAAGAAAGGAGGCGTGGCCTATATCTGTAAGTGAATGAGGCTTTATCTTATCCGACAGCATCGCTGACGTTGCAGCCAAGGAGGCGTGTCCTGTGCATCCGTCACTCGTGCTGAAAAGGGTGTGGCCTCTGGCCGACCCTTTTGATGGTTAAACGGCTCACGTGGGTCAGATCCTGCTTAATATTTGGTGTTGTTATGGGAGCCGAGACGAGCCCGGCGCTCCTCCAACCTCCACACTTAACCTGCTCTTGATGGAGGTCACGACTCGCGTTCTTTTTCAGCAAACCCCGGCCTGCTAATCAGAAGATTCTTCATTAAACCTGAGTGGCTTGTGCACTTCGACTGAAGCATAAGAGCCCTCCGTTCGGGGTCCTGACCATTAAGTCTGAAGGAGAATTTACTCCGCAGTGCAACATGAATAAATAATAGAAGAGGGCTTGCTAGAAGAAAAAAAAAAAAAAAAAAAATCCCACGAGACCACCCGGACTTTGCTGCAGAAACAATAAAACACAATAACAAGCCCCATCAGCTGAACGACAAACACTGCAGATCACCGAAACCCTCGCTTTCCCCCCGAGCCGAACCGCAGCGCCGTCGTCCCGTACCATCGCGGGGCCACGCGGAGAATTCCGTCAGGGGGTAAATCGACAGGATAAGGAGTGCCCCATTTGCATTTTTACCCCATAAGAAGCGGCGCTAGATTAGGCGCCTGGGTGTTTTCTCTAATCACTCGCCTTATATAGACGCCCCCGAGCCATTACCGAGCGGCGCTGCTATGACAACGCCGTTCCTACGGTCGCCCGTCCGTTTGTTCGTCAACCGAGATAAGTCAGGCCGAATCATGACCAAACGAAAGGCAGCAGCATGAGGTGACGGTGCGTAATACATACTAAACACGGGCTCTTTGGCCGCACCCACCGAGGGAGCTCCATTGATCTCGGCAGGACTTTTCTGCCGATGATGGTGCGGATCTGCACGCCCGTAGATGAAGGGATTACGCCGCTTTCGCTCTTAAATCAAACCGCCGAAAGAAATATGGGCGAGAAAAGGATGAAAAGCCACAGAGCCAAGAAGACCGGCTTCTAATAAGATAAAGCTCAAAGCCCACATGCAATTCAGAACTGACCCCTGATCTTACAGACCCGAGCCTGATAAGCTGATCTTGTTTACCTGAAGTTCCCAGTGCCGGTCAGGCTAACGTTGTTAAAGGAGGGTGCAGAGACGGCCTCACAGAGGCTCGCCTACCCAAATGCCTTTGATCTCATTGTTTGCAAATTCACATTGTCGGGAACAAACCAACTTAAGCTTTATTCTGTGTCTTTGAAGGCTTTCAGTCAACCAGGTCGTGCCGGATGACTCACAGTCCAAAGTCAGGATCAAGAGCGCACTGAGAACGGCGAATCTTTATCTAGTATCCATTTTACATTTACGGTATTTAGCAGAAGTTCTGGGGGGGCTAAGGGCCTTGCTTAGGGACCCAACTGTGGCAGCTTTGGCAGAGGTGGGATATGAACCCTGGACCATCAGGTCCAGAGCCCAGTACCTTCACCGTCCCTAACTCAGGCTCGTCTGTAAAAGGACATCTTAGACATCTTTTAGTTCTTCATTCATTAAAGCGTATAGGCGATTCCGGTTAATGGGACCAGCCGCTTATTCGGACCAAATCCTAAAGTACAGAAACAAATCCTATTATATACACATGTAATGTTATTCGCTTATTTGGACCAAAATTCCGCTTAATCGGACCAAAGAACGTGTACACTATGTAATATCCGTGAAGAAACTCTTCGTCTCTGGCATCACTACCCGAAAACTCCCGAGTTTCTCCCCAGCCCTCTA
>JAVSBV010133574.1:0-17169 GCA_033117975.1 Parotocinclus spilosoma | reverse complement strand
TTTTCCTCCCTCCTCAGTAGATTCTTAAGTAGGGACATCCGAGGAACAAGCAATTAAAAAAGTCTGGCCTAATGTACACTCACTGAGTCCTAGATAATCACTGCATGTTGACTCAGACTCGTGCACCTTAGACTCAAGTCTCGTTTGGTTTCCCACATCAAAGACTTGAGACTCAAGTCGGGGTTGCCCACCAGTGGCTCAAGACTCAACACTGGAATGGTGCACCATGGATTTGTCTTTGACTCATTGGCCAGAGACTGAAGACTCAGTATGAACTGACATGCCATGGATTTGAGACCTGCGACTCTGACTCAAATCTCCGATCCACACTGGGACTCCAGAAGAAGAATGGGGGATTCTAAGGCCTTGGACTCACATG
Organism: Parotocinclus spilosoma; assembly: GCA_033117975.1. Lineage (NCBI taxonomy): Eukaryota > Metazoa > Chordata > Actinopteri > Siluriformes > Loricariidae > Parotocinclus > Parotocinclus spilosoma. The sequence goes on along the minus strand of JAVSBV010133574.1, from coordinate 16,790 downwards.
AAGCAACTTCTCTGCTTGTCTCGAAAGACTCAGTCTCTTGGTCTATGGTCTCATAATCTTTTAAGTAAATATTTCTATGAAGTTATCAACCACATCTATTGCATTTTATCAATGGCATTTCTTTCTTGCCCTGAGGAAAGAGTATAGGCCTATAAACCAACTCCGATATACTGATCTGTGACAATTATCTTGCATTCTGCAGAGACTAGGACCTAACATTTGAATATGGTTTAAGCATTCTCCTATACTTTTGGGGATTAAAAAAGTAATATGCGATAATATATAATATAATGTCAAGTAATAAAGTAATTAATTAAGTAGACCAGTATTATAAAATGATACCAGCACTATATGACGTAATACACTGTGATTTAAAATAAGACAAGATGTTTAGGGTTTTTTTCTTCTACACATTAAAAAACGAAAAGATGAAACTAAAGCTGGATAAATACGCATTAAAAAAAAAAAATTCCCATATAATTATATCCGATCTCTGGAGTTCTTAAGGGAAAAGGGACAGAGTTTGGAGTTCAAAGAATCGACTCTTTGTTACCGTCAAGGCTAATAAAAGGAACAGCGCTGAAAGTGAAACGAAACTGAACGTGAACAGTCTCGAGTCTGATCAGGGTCCCTTATTATGCACGAGCTCTTTATGTTCAGCTCTCATACGGGTGTCATATTCGTGCGAGTCCAGCCACTTTGACAACGTCCAGGTCAGGTAAACCCTGCTTCGTTTTGTTTTTATATCATCTTCATTTGATATATTGTTATTGCAAACCTAATTCTACTGAATGCGCCCAGAAGGCTATGAGATATGTTGGAGTTAGACTTTATTTCCACCTTTATGTCGTTTAAATTTCCTCCTCAGTGTGCATTAGAACGACATTTCGTTGCATTGATTCAGAGAAAATCGGAATAAACAGAAGCTGTAAAACAAGTAGGCTTAGTGCAAAGTAGAACTAAAAACGATATATTAATACGTACTTAAAAAGCTACACCACGGATTAGTCCATTTTAAATAGGTATATTACACTGGAGCAGCATTTAAAGTTCAGTATTCTTATGGCAAGTGGGAAGAAGCTGTTTTTAAACCTGGCTGTTCTACACATGAATGTTTAAAGGAAAATGTTTCAAAAGCAGAATGCATCGTTCACTGATGATCACCTGATCACTGGAGGTTACTGTACTGTCACCGAAACGAAACTTGGCAGAAGAGAGAATTTCCTTGTTTGAACGAGTCAGTATTAGATAATACAAATATAAACTGTACGCCTCCACAAATACAGAAATATTGCATAAAACCAGAAATAGTAGACAGGCTGTGGTACCACTGAGGGCTTCCAGGGGTTTATGTCTTTCATTTATTTATTCATTCATTCATTCATTCTCTTCCGCTTAATCCAGCTGGTGCCCACCCAGCAACTCTGGGTGCAAGGGCAGAAACAACCCTAGACGAGGCACCAATCCATTATAGGGCACACACACACAGTCGCACACTAAGGGCCACTTTAGAGACACCAATTAACCCAACACACATGTCTTTGGACTGTGGGAGGAAACTGGGGTACCCGGAGTAAACCCACACAGACATGTAGAGGACAGAGGAAATGCAGACTCCACACAGAAAGGACCCCAGGCCGTTCCACCCTGGGATTGAACCCGGGACCTTCTTGCTGTGAGACAGCGGTGCTACAAACCGGCTTGCCCTTATTTCTTTCACAAAACGTTTAATTAGCTTTAGTTCTATTTCGATGGTTGTTTAAAAGTCAGCATGTGTCTCAACATACCCATTTTAAGAAGAATTTCCAGTCTTTAAATGTCTGCTTTTGATAAAGATAGGTAAAGATGATCTAGGTAAATTACCACTATACAAATACACTCACTTGTCACTTTATTAGGTACACCTTGATTGTCTGGGTTGGACACTGGTTGGTCAAAACCACCTTAATTCTTTATGGCATAGATTTAACGTGGTGCTGGAAACATTTTGATCCCAATATTCACGTCATGGAGCTTCAGCAACTACATCAGGCTATGATGTCAGTATGGAACAAAATCTCCAACACCTTCTTAAATCTATGACACAAAGAATTAAGTCAAATATGAAGCCAACCTTGTACTTACGAGGCGTACCTTATAAAGAATAGGGTGGTACTGGTTATACTGGTTAATGAACTGAATAATAAATTGTTATTAAATTGTACATACTACCATATGGGTTAAATTGTATTCTACCCAGAATCTATTGTAGTAGGTAGGTGTACAGGGTCAAGTGGTGTGTGTGTAGTAGAGTGTTATGTTAACTCAAATGCAGAGCTAGAAATTTCCACTCCGACTATCCTTACAAGTGACGGTTAATTTTTTATTAGTAGTATATGCTACAGATGAGCAAAATCTCATATATGAAAATACTATTGTTATCACATGACCCTGCTGATGGTGATATATTTATACATTAATTGTTTATTTTTGCTTTCTCCAAAAGCAAGGAAAATGAAGAGAAAAAGGCCCAAGAATAAAGGAAAGAGAGGAGCACAAATTGCAAGTAGGAACAAAAGCTCAAAGAAAGATGGAAAAAAGACCAACACAACAGATAATGCTGGTAGGACCTCATCCCCAACCCAACTTCAGAGTCAGCCTGAAGACTCAGCAACTGTATCAAGCAAGCAGAATGAACTGCAGGCTGATCAGGACCATTTAAAGACCACCGTGACTCAGGCTGTCAAAGATGTGCAAACCCAAACAGAGAAACTAAAGATAAGAAACAAAACTACCCAAACAGACTCCGTCAGGCAGTTTTCACGTCACACACAAGTAGAAGCGGATGCCGTGTCAGAAGCCGCACTACTAGGAGAAGAACATATAGACAAAGTTTCACTTGAGAAAAATGAAGAAACGAGTGCTAAAGATTCCATGGATGTGTCTGCTGGGGGTCCTGGAATGGATCAGAAGAAAGACACGACCGCGCTGTCTGACAGGGGTGGAGAAAGGAGGTGAAGAATGAGAAGGCTGAACTGCAAAACCCACCTGACACTAAGCCCTCAGATAGAAGTGCAAAGTCATATGCTGAAGTAGCATCATCCCGTGAACGCAACAAAGATTCAAAAGAACAGAGCAATCAAGCAGCAGCGAGACAGGAGGGGGAAAAAGGAACGCAGAGGTAAGCCAAACACAGGATGTGCAGCTTTAAAAGGACAGATGTGCGTGTTTGTTGTAAGTAAAATGCCATAATGTGCTTTTATTTACACAAAATCATATTTTGCTGCTAAATAATCTACTACACTAATATCTACATACAGTAGCCCACTATTTTTTTATTATATTTTTTCATGGGACAAAACTAAATATATGATATTTTGATATAATGTAAAGTAGTCAATCTACAGCTTGTGTAAAGTTACTGTGCCCACAAAATAACAACACACAGCCACTAATGTCTAAACTGCTGGCAATAAAAAATGAAAGTGGCCAAATTGTCTGCCGATTTTACTCTGTTTACCTGGGTTTAATAAATACCTGTGATAGCTTCCTACACCTGCCTTGTGTGTATGTGCGTACGTGTGTGTGTGTGTGTGTGTGTGTTTACACTTCAGAGTTAAGACATGCATTGTGTAATGAGTGAGTAATCATTAATTCATACACCTACACCCTAATACAATCATGAAATGCATAAAGTGAGCATGTCTCATGCATGCCTTAGTGCAGGAGCAATGAATTCATGTTGTAATTAAGGTAGAACATTACTAAAGCATTGCTCCTTTATCATGTTTGTGACCTTAAAAGTAAAGTTTAAGCCTTTCATGTGTTCTTATAGGAAACCCCCAGAGAAAGGACCACCTGGGAAACCAATGGTCACATTTTATGTGAACATGTTACTGGACAAAAGCTTCAAGTTTAACAGAGCGACTGATGAGATTCTGCTCTGTCATCTAAATAGTTTTCTTCAATTGGAAATAACACATTTCAAGTGAGTTTCTTTATTCCCCCTTCATCGCTTCATATTCTCTGCTGTTTATGTGAAGGCTTTTGTTGATCATTTTTAAATGACTGCACTAAATATTATGTTTTGTGTTTGTTGTGTACATTTTAGGGACCTGCAAAAGCGTGGATGTCTGATTGAGGCAATCTTTCTTGTTGAGGAACACATGTTGCAGAGAGGCAGTGTAATATCATATAATTATGCAGTGAAGCATGATGGGAATGTAATTCGTGAAATTGTTATGAGAGCACTTACAGTTCCTTCAGATTTTTCTGTAAAAGGTTTGTATATGTATTCTGCAATTTCGCCACTTTGTTACTGATTCTCAGACTCGTTCTCGTTTATTTGCTTTCCTAATATAATAAACTTTTATTTCTATTTTTCGTGTCTAGAAATGCACCTGTTTGAGCCTCACGTGACTTGTTCAAGCCCAGGATTTGTCAAAAGGTTGATGGGATCTGCAGATGACATCATTTTTGAGGCTTGGCAAAATTCTGCATATGCACTACTGGACAGATTGTTTGAGAAATGGGACCCATCAAACCAGGAGTGCATCCGAAATTTTGTACGGCTCCTAAACTATTACCAGAGAGATTTTCAGGCTGCTAGAGAACGAGTATTTTACACAAAAAATCTTCTAACACCTTCTGTAAAGGTCAGTGAAAGCTTGATTTTAGACTAATTAAATGAGTGAATTGAAAACATAACATAAAGCCTCAATTTTGTATTTTAGGTAAAGGAGTTGATAGCGAAAAAACTGGTTAATATACTGAAGAGAGAAACGGGAGGAAGTCTGTCAGGGAGCTCTGTTGACCTCAGCCCTGTAACAGTCGGCCTAACAGTGTTCCAGGTGTGTCGTGGATGTGAGATTGAGCTCGGGATTAAAGACTGGGCTTTGCTCTGTCAGCAGGTCTCCTCGGATACTGCTCTTAGGCAAATGGAAGAAACGCAAAATGCCTTTCCTTCTCTGCAGCAGTAAGTACAAAAAATATAAAGCACATGTAACCTCGGTTTAAAGGAATAATCTATTTTAGAATTATTTTTGGCCTGTTTGTCATGGACAAGAATTTGGATTTGTGAAAGACTTAGCAGTAGGGGTGGGATATTGAAAATAAAAGGTATCTCAATATTTTTCTTGGATTTTATCAATAACAATTGAATAAAAGTATTTCAAATAAGTTTGAACCCATCTCTCTTAACCATCTAAATTGGCTCAATTTATTTGTTGTAAAATACTTTTTTGTAAAACTTTTCCACTTAGGGTTGCTGATTGTGTTTTTATGTTCGTACCCTGCCTGCTTTAAGCCAGGTTACTACAGTCATACATTTTTAGTTAGATTGCTAGCTTGAACGGTCCTGTTAGCACTCTGCATTCAGAGTGTGCATACACTGTAGTCTGTCTTACCTGGTTACAAGGTGTAGTACCGTGATGCCTAAACTCCTAAGGCATGTTTTTGGCAGTTTGTGTTTTTGAAAGTGGACGACATCCTGGATAACTTCAGCTCACACATACAGTACATGGAATAACACATTAATTGTAGGAAATACATATCACACACTCCTGCATAGCAGTTATTGAATTAATGAGTGAACTTAACAGGGATGTCACTTTGGCCAAGGTCCAGAGCTCATCAGTTTGATGCTGGCATAAAAGATTTGTCCAACAAAAGGGGGTGGGAAAAAATCATAGATATAAAAGTTAATAAACACTTACTACGTCTCCAACAACTATCATTAGATTTAATTTATGTATGAGATTGAAGTAAAATATATTTGCAATATTTTATTCCTACAGAATAAGAAAACGTTTAGACCAATATGCTATATGGCGATTAAAATGTATTAACATCTAAGAAATTGGGTTGTTGCAAATTATAACGTACTTTATCATCATCATCATCATAATCAATGCTCGGGTGATCTGAATCCTGAGTCCTGACAGTGCCAGGCATCCCTGCAGACATGACTGGTTGTACCTGAAAGGGGGGGGGGTAGCCATGCTTACATCTGCAGCCTGTGTTGTTTGGGGGATAGGTTCTCAAGCGCCCCAGTCACAGACAGGAATATAGCTGGATTAAAATGTGGGGGAAGAAATCCTCCTCCTAATTAATAATAATTGTCATTTTATTTCATTTTCTGTTGCAGCACAGTGATTGGTTTGATGAACCAATGTGCTCGGCAGCTGCTCTCAGAGCTGGTGCTTCTGGTTCCTCTGCTCTGTTCTGTACGTCAGCTCAAGGCGGATTCAAGCAAACTTGGACCGACTGTGGAAGAGCCAAACTGGACAGGACTGCAATTCATTGAGTACAGTTCATTCCGGGAGAGAATAAGAACATTATCTGACAAAAGAAGGTCAATATTTTTTATTATACGACCTCAATATTATTAAAACTAGTGATCGACAAGTTTGGTGTTTATTAGTGACCGATGGGAATGTTGATGTTCAAAGACGAGGGTGATCGATGGCCAATTATATAATCCTGATATTTGTAACTGATAAAACCAATATGTGAACTGGAGTGGCCTAGTGCTTAAAGTGCTAGGTTATGAACCAGAAGGTCTAGGGTTCAAATCCTGCCTCTAGCAAGCTGCCACTGTTGGGTCGTTGAGCAAGACCCCAAAATTGCTTGAATGGTAAGACTGTATAAACTGTAAGGTGCTCTGGATAAAAGTGTCTGCTAAATGATGGTAATAATATTAATAAATGAGACACAAATTTATTAATATTACCTTACTATTTATTATAGTATAGTATAATATTTATTTCATTTTATTTAAGATCACTGTCTCTGTTTTCCAAATAAAATGTTTTATTGCACATTACAAAAAGATGCATTACCATATATCTACATTTGAGTTTCTTTAAAAAAAAAAATTGGAAGTATTTGGAAATACTTGCAAAAATAAAATTAAAAAGTGCACATTAGAGCAACATATTTTTGTTAAGAGTAACAAATAGTAATGCTGGAAACACATTTTAATAAATGGCCCAAATCTCACTTGAATGTTTATTCAGCATCTTCAGTAGTCCCAGTTTATGAGTTGCAAGCTGTAATGCAGAAAATCCAGAGAAAGTCCCTCTGCATTTTCTCCTCTTGTTTTGAATACTGACCTCATGAACGCAGGCATGGGCCAATGCCAGATATCTCAAAGTGGAATAAATCATCTGGCCGATTAGTCGGTCTATCACTAATTAAAACTATGGTTTAGTAGTAATTTAGGAGGATTTTTGCATACATTGAGACATACATTTTTTGACGTTTCTCCTTATTTTCCAGCATGATGATCAAACTGATCAAAGACCACAAGTCCCTGGTGGAGGAAAAACATCACATTTTGATCAGCTGGCTGTCTATGATGGCATTTGAGGATATTACTCAGTTTGCAGAGTATACAAAGATTAAGTTTGAACATATAATTCAGAGCCTGATGTACAGACACAAAGAATTTGAACTGTACCCAAGATCCGATATCAGTCGTTCACAGAACAATTTGAAGGTATGTTGTGTAAAAGGCCTAATGGAAGAAGTTTTTGATTTGCATTTAGGGGAAATGGTTTATTTAATGCTTAAATGCTTATTTTGCAGGGCAGTGAAGAAGTCCTGAGATATCTACTTAAAATTGTGGAGCAAGACAAGGAAAGGTATCCAGTCTCATTCTTTTGCCTTCTCTGTACCATATAATAATTTAAGCCTGTAGCTTTTTCTTATGGGTTTTGCATTGTATATGGTTTCATTACAGAATCATGGGCTTGGAATTGGTAGGCGCCGTGTTTCAGTGCTGCAGAAGTCTACATAAGAGCATTTGCAGAATAGCCAGACTTACTTCTGCATTCAAGGCACCGGTCCTGTCCTTCCAGCTTCTGCTCAAAATGGCTGAAATTCAAAATCAAGCACTTTCAAAGGTAGCGCGTGTGATAGATAGATACACATCTGTGTGACTTTGAACTGAATGTGTTTTCACAACTGACTAATGATTGTCGTTTAGGATGACAAAGAGAATGGTTTGAAGAAAAGCGAGCTAGTGACACAGCTTCAGATTGTCCAGAAGGAGTTCAGTGAATGGAGGAATGGACTTTTTCAAAAACCTATTTTTGAGAATTTGAGACTGGTTTACCCCAATGAAACAGAGGTGCATAATCAAATCTAAGCCTATCGATGATGTAGATGTGTTGCTTAAGAGATGTATTAACAATGCTAATCTTATTTATGCAGCTGTGGGATGCCTTGTTTGGGCTTGATTGTTCGATACAGTGTGTCACAGACCAATGGACATGCAGTGTGGAAAGAGACTTGAAAAAGAGGATCTCTGAGGTAAAATGTGATCCTTATTCCAAATAGTAAAGACTGTAGACATAATGTTGTATATGTAAATTCCTCACCAGTACTTTTTTTTTCCTATGCTTACCTTGATTATCTTGAAGAACTTCTATAGTTTAGTTTACAGATTCATCATGATTTAATGGGATTTTACTGGTCAACATTAACTACTCACTAAATGGACACAGGACACCCTTAAGTGATCATTGTCCAGTTTGTCCAGTGTTTCAATGCTGTTGTCCAAAACTATTATTGTGTGACCATGGATAATCCTCATTACATTTCCAAGCATTCATCACAACACTCATTCCTCAATTACTGCCGACTTCCTCATCATAGTGCAGTACAGTATTGTTACTGAGATGGGAAATTCTAAATTCAGAGTACAATTTCATACCATTTTTTGCTGAATGCCTCATTATGTTTATTATCAGACTCCCATTCCAAAGTTGAAACTTTGTGAGTCAGGCCATTGAAAAGCAGGCAGTATTTGTATAAAATACAGCAGTGCGATTGATCAAACAATGGCTTTTGAAAACAGTTGCCTAGTTCTTGAAAAACTGATTGTTAACCGTTGTCTTCTTTGTGGTGAATTTAGGGAGTTGCTTTACTCTGTGTTCATTCGCTACATTGTATTTGATAATAGCTTTGTGTCTCTCTATAAAAGTTTTGTTTTTCCTATGCTTGCCTTGATTATCTTGAGAAAATTCTTAGTTTAGTTTGCAGATTCATCATGATTCAATGGGATTTTACTGGTCAACGTTAACTGGATTACTCACTAAATGGACACCGGACACGCTTAATTGATCATTGCCTGGATTTATCAGTGGTGTTGTCAAAAACTATTATTGTGTGACCATGGCTAATCCTCATTACATTTCCAAGCATTCATCACAACACTCATTCGTCACTCACTGCTGACTTCCTCATTACAGTGCAGTACACTATTAATACTGCGATTACAGTATTGTTACTGCACCTTCTTGCCTGGGAAATTCTAAATTCAGAGTACAATTTCGTACAATTTTTGCTGAATGCCTCATTATGTTTATTATCAGACTTCCAATGAAAAGCAGGCAGTATTTCTATAAAATACAGTAATGCTATTGATCGAACAATGGCTTTTGAACACAGTTGCCTAGTTCTTAAAAAACTGAATGTTAACCATTGTCTTCTTTGTGGTGAATTCAGCTTTACTCTGTGTTCATTTGCTACATTGTATAATAGCTTTGTGTCTCTCAATCAAATTCTTATTTAACACCGCATGTGCTTATACTGCTCCTCATATGTTCTACACACTCATCATAGTCTGGCTCCTAATGCTGATTAGATCTTTTCTACTGTCTTTTGTTCTACAGCTCAGTGATGAACAGAAGGTCCAGATCTGCTGTATGGAAACATCAGCAATGGCTATTAAGAAGTGCCACAATACTATGCAGATGTGTTTTCAGGATTTGTGCCAGTCTGCTATTAAAAGCATTTGCCAGGTGGGTTACAAGTGCTTTGTTTGTTGCTGTGACTATAGTAAACTATTTGCACTGAATTTAAATTGGACTGCATAGCCAGTATAGTTGCATGCTTTTATAGTTAATAAAACGCTGTACGCGGTTATATTTTTAGTGGCATTTTCTGGTAAATGATTGCTTTGACATTTAAACACAGATGTCATCCAATAAATCTTATAAAACCATAGCATCAAACAGTACAAACAGTCAGTGTTGCACTTTTTTCAGAAGAGACTTCTTTATTGCCACAGTCTTTATGGATGAAATGCAGCTCTTGTCATGAAGTACAAATAAAAAGAGAATAGGCAATAGGGTTTTATTGTGTGTAAGAAGGTCTGTGGACCAGAAGGTCCAGGATTCAAATCCCACATCTGCCAAACTTCCAATGTTGTATCCTTACAATTGTTTGGATTGTATGACTTTACCACTTGCAAGTCACTCCAGATAAGGACGCACGTTAAATGACGTAAACATCAAGCCTTGGGCAGAGACCGGACATAGTAGATAGAAGCAGGTTTATATTTTATGAAACCACACCCAAAAACATATAGATAAGACGCAAGGCTGGAATTAAACAAAGTAAAAATATAAATCAAGGTTTAAAAATAAAATATCAAAGAACAAGGCGCACATATAATAGTGGTAAGGCCAGACTTTTTTTAATTGCTTGTTCTTCGGATGTCCCTACTTAAGAATCTACTGAGGAGGGAGGAAAAAAAAATAAATCCTTTTTTTTCAGCACTTTACAATTTCTCGACGACTATGTGAGGAAAAAATAAAAATACATTTTTATTTTATAATAAAATTTATTTAACCTACAATTAAATTAAAGTGAATCTGGAAAGAACTAAAATGAACAGAAGAAAACGGTTGGCTCTCCACCGGAGGGTGGAAAAAAAGATAAAAAATACAATTTTTTTTTTTTCAATATCACCCATTGGTGCTGCGGCGGATCCGTGAAATACAAAAAAATATGTACATATTTTGTATTCTTTCAATATGATCGTCGGCGGATCTTCGAAACAAGCAGTAAAAAAAGTCTGGCCTAACCCATAATGTAAATACCAGCTCGAATTGCACTAATGTAATTAAATGTATCTGAGTAATTCAAATAATTAAATCATATACATGGACAAACAGACATACATCGTACACCATGCTTCACTAAAAGCCAGCTTTGTGTTGAGTTTGTGAAATTTTTGGCATACACTGACAAATCTCCATTAAAACTCCTTCAAAGTTTCCAGTAGTATTTAGGTGGCTTCCCTGATCAGTATCTAATGTAGGCAAGGTGTGGGTCTTGCAATTGTTATCCACTTTCCACTTATAACTCTCTGGACGGTACTCCAAGGTGCGTAGTTGTTCGAAAAGGTGCCTTGTGATGCATCATGTTGTTGGCTACTTCTATTAGTAGCAACATGTGCAAGCTGTTATCTTGTGTGCCTTTCATGTTGTTAAAATGGCACTGTGAGGTTTATTGTGCATGTTATAGAATAATTGCATTATTGAGGATGTAAGACATACCGTATAAGGGAGTGTCTGAAATCGTTTACCACCTTCATGAACTCTGGTCTTTGTAATAAGGCACTAAATAGTTTGGAAAATGTAATAAAATTGAACTATTATGGATACAGTTCATAACTACAGTTAGCGGCTTAGAACAAACTATCAGAGTTGAAATATTATTGCATTCACACACTTAATATTCTGCCCTACAATAAACGTAGAAAAGTTGTATAAAGGTTGAATCTCTTCTCCAGTCCCTATTACTTGCTAAATATTACCCTGTTATTCACATTACATTTAGGCAGGTAAAGAAAGGAGTCTTTTGCAGTCTCTGTTCTCATCTCTGAAGTCTCTCGACTCTTCCATCTTGTCCTCAATCATTGTGGAGTCAGCAGCTCGATTTGGAAAAGACCCAGTGTCCCAGCTGTTGGATGCTCAGTCTGCCATCCATGTCCTCCTATCACAAGGTGCGCAACTATATTTAAGCCTTACTGCTTCTGCACAGTCAACTATGGGACATGAACACAGGATTCAAATATCTAACATTTATAATTGCTTCTCTGAGTGGAACTGTGAACTGGCCAGGCAGAACTTAGGAACACAAACACCGCTAGTGTTTAAGTTGCCAGGTCCTTATTCTATTCTTTACCAGACACTCTTTCGTTCCTGTGCCAGACCTTCAGGGTTTATTGAGCAGTTTCAGTTTTTTTCCATCCACTTTTCTGCACCATACACTTCTTTGATCCTCAGACTCCAGGCACTCCTGGTCTATACCTACACCAGAAACTCTTCTATGTTCAAGACCCTCTTGGACTATTGGGTATTGGGCCTTTCTGGCCTCTATTCTGCACCAAACTTTCTGTCTCTGTCTCTCAGGTGCTAGACTGTCACTGGTTACTTGGGCCAATGGGCTCAAGGTGAAAATTATCCAGCTTTTCCTAAGATTCTGCCCTAGGACTTTGCGTTACTAAAATAGCTTTTCACATTGCTTGTTTTTCAAATACTTGTGATGAGTCAGTGGTAAACGTGTTGCCATCAGATTAATGGCCTACAAATAAAAGGGAAAAATGTTTGTTATATATTTTGGTGTTTAGAAGAGCAAAACAAATCATTTAAACTGTTAAAAAACTGTCATTTTATACAGCGCTCAAAAACTAGTCTTGCACAAACGTGCTCCAAACTAATCCTTCTGTTCTGTCATTGACTCCAGTACAAATGTTTTCTGTTATGCAGGACACTGGAATCTGACAATAAATGCGGATGCCAGACAAGTCATGAACATGTGCCAGTCTACTCTGTGTACTCTGGTCAGATCTCTTTGCCAAGGTGATATTTCCTATGGCCATCTACAGACCATCCTGAAACAACGCAAGGACTTTCAAGAGCTGTTCAAACAATGTGAGTGAAATCAGTTATGTAAGCTTTACTGAAATTTTAAATGTCATTAGTTTATTTGGAAGTGCATGCAGCCTCTAGTGGTGCAGCAAGAATTTGATAGCTCACAATCATGGAGACCTGGTTTGCATCCCCAAGGCACCATCCAATTAGGCATCACACATTGATCATCCCAGGGGAACATCCCCTGGCACTGCAACCGGTACTGCTGCGATGGTCTGACACTCTGTCCCGGGCATGCATGCATTATTCACTCAAATAGTCATGCTGCTTATAAGCTCACCGAACAAGAAATTAGTCAACTATGATTGAAACGTAGTTAAAAGTGTGAAATACGTCCACAAGGACAAATAACAGCTGTGATTTGATTTGGCATAGACTGGACACATTTCTACATGCAGAGGGCATCATAATTTAGCTAACATTGCATCATAGTTAGATTTATTGGCTGCCTTTTCAAATCTGTAAAAGGATTACACATGGGGATTTTGTGGGCCAGTCCAGATGTGTGACTGCTCCTGAATATTCGTCTTGCCAGTCTGTCACCGGTCATGAACAGTGCACAATGTTTGTGTCTTTTCACTTTCTATAAACGAGTAAAGGTCTTTTTGTGTGTCACTCTGCTCCATATGTTCATGGTATGCATTACACTAGAGTGTTTTTACAGATATTGGTTGTGAAGGCCCTGCGTTGAATTAATTAACGATGAATAATTATTGACTGGAAGCAAACCAAGTTTTATTCACAAGCTGTGAAACATGCCGTTAGTCCCTGTCCATCAGTTTAGTGTTTCAGATAAAATTATGACGAGAAATTCTTGTCACTGCTGGCAGACCCATGTGACCGTACATGTCAATACAATTTGCACCTGCAAATTCAGCAACTTCCTTCAAACTGTTTCCTTTTTCTCACCCAAATCTAATTACTCATTTTTGCCAATCATTAACACCTGACCCATTTTCCAAACATCAAACAAGACATTTACTGAACTTTACCACCTTTTCTCAATCTATAAATTCTGTCTCACACATCTTACATTTATAGCCTAACCTTCCATGTGCAATGCCATCTACAGGAGCCTGGAGTTATTACCTCCATGACTCATTTTTGTAAAAGATTTGTAACTAGTGGTCACAGATGTTTGGTTCTCTGCTGTGTGCCTTAACCTTGGTGAGTCTCCTGTATGTATGTCCTCTGGATGTAAGTTTGTCGCCTTATACTTTCACCTTTAGGTACAAAAAACTGCAAACTGGAAAACATTTCCATTGATGCAGAGGGATTACTCACTCAAAGAGCAAAAGACTTTGAAGCTCTGATGCAACAGAGGGCACATATGGAGGTTCTCATAAAGATGATTGGGAAAATCTCAGAGATGATCCATGGTGAGCTGAGTTTGGTACGCTCCAATAAGAGTAACCTTAAATTCATGAACAGTAACTTATTCTTTTATGCTTTCTGTTTTTGTTTAAATTTCCCAACAGTGCCTGAAATGTCCTTACTTGAGGAAGAACACAAGCATAACCTCCAGTCTGTAAGCTTGAATGCGCTAGTGCAAACACATCCGTGCTTCCACAGTGACCATCTGAAAGAAATCTCCACAGGTCAGGTGTTATGCTACAGTACTGACCTCCCAGTTCTCGGTACAGCACAGAAGATGTATGAGTTACGAGAGAGCAGTCTCATTCTCAAGTCATGGATGGACAAGGCAACCAAGCTGGCATCGATCAAAGTTGTGTCACTGAACCTCCAAGAAGTGATTTCTAAAATCTGGCAGCCTTTGATTGCTGATTTTGTACAGCTTTGTCTCAGGATTGCACATGGAAATGTGACTTTTGAAGAAGTGGACAATGCTGTGACTGGGTGTGGCGACGAGGGTGATGGTACACATGTTAAAAGGGAACTGAATCATATGGCCGCCACGCTTGGGAGCTATTCAGGCATGGAGAAAAACTGGCCTGAAGAAAGGCTGAGTCAGATTCAAGAGTATAGACAGCTTCACCATGCAGCAGCGTCTGCCTGTGCGATACTAACGATAAAAAACAAACTCAAACTGCAAGGTGACTTCAGCCAAATAAGCAGCCTTATCCAGCTGGTAAAGATATTTTATGTTTACATTTACACTTACAGCATTTAGCAGACACCCTTATCCAGAACAACTGATACAGTCTTACAATCCAAGCAATTGTGGGTTAAGGGTCTTGCTCAAGGACCCAACTGTGGTAGCTTCTGGTCCTGAGTCCAGTACCTTAACCGCTAGGCTACCACAGTCCCATGTTCAAAGTAGCATTATGTAAAACAGCACTTTTTTAGTTTGTGGGTTTAGATAAAATGTCTAAAGTAATGCTGTGTTGTGCAGAAAGAAGACTCGTTCAAGAAGAAGACTTTAGGGTCGTTGAGTGATGACCTTATTAGTGCCAAGCAAAAGCTCTTGATCGTCAACCAGCAGCATACAGCTTGCCTGGAGGCGTTCTTAAAAAGTGAAGCACTAGTCACATGGGTTAAGAACACTATTAAAAGTGAGTTGAACTGCCACAACCATATTCCTTCATATAACCTACAAGCCTACAACTTACAAAGTATGGAAAATGCTTATTTTGAGAAAATTCTTACTTACATTCACTTTTATTTTATTACAGATAGTATGGAGAAAAGATTTTTTATGTTTTGTCTGGTCAACTTTATTTAAAGTTTTAATAAAAAAAACAGTTTCGTTTTAGGCCTGCAACACGTTCCAAAACAAGCTGGAACAGGACAATGTAGGGCTAGCAATGAGGTAAAAATGAAATAATAATGGGATTTCAAACAGCTGATTCATAATTATGATTTGGTACAGAAGGGATAAACAAAGGATTCGAGAAGGTGTGAGAGAATTCTGAAATGTTTCAAATCAGTTTATTCTATTAAAAAAAATGGAAGTGATTTGCATAGTTCTTCTTTTACAGTGCATAATGCCATTAAATGATTCAAAGAATCTGGAGGGATTTCAGTTTAAGCCTAAGCTGAGCTCTCATGATTTCTGATCCCTCAGACGGCACTGCATCATTCCTCAATAGCTGATATAACCACACGGGCATGGGATTACTGTACCAAACCTTTATAATGCACTATAATATGTAGTTACATTAACAAATGCAACCTAAAACTTTACTGTGCAAAAAGAAAGTGGTGTTGACCTCTCTGGGCTCTGAGGTATCTAAGACACAGTGGAATACAATCTAAAACAAGCCAAAATAAAAAATCAGGAATGAAATATGTAAATGCCTTCCATCCTTGAGCGTTATTAAACCTTTCAATAATTTTCTCACACATATGTTGACTAACTGGAGATCCTCTGTCCAACTTTGCTCTCTAAAGACACTTTTTAGTGGACAGTGCTATTGATTACATATCGTGTTGACATTACATGTGTCAAATGATATAATTATTTTGTTTTTCATTAATTACTATTTCTAAACTGCTTTTAATTGTCTTATTTTTTTTACATAGGATATAGTCTTGAAAAGAAGGAATGGTTGTTTATTAAGGAATAACTACCAATTAAAATGTTGTAAATTAAAGAACAATGCATTTATATTTATATATGAAGAACATCTGTGTTTTCCATATTACCCAGCTCTTTCTAATTTAAAGTTGTAATTTGTAAATAGTAAATGGAATAAATAGTAATTAGCCCTTTGTTTGATTCTTAAACACTAACTTACCTTTGCACATGTAACAGATGTCAGTGAACTGAAGGTCTTTATGGACTTGGCCTCCATTTCTGCTGGAGAGAATGACATTGAGATTGATAGATTGGCCAGTTTTGGGGATGCCATTGTGGGCTACAGTCCTTTGTTATTCTCGCTACACAAGACGGCAGGTTTTGATGAGTTACTTGCTTGTGCTCAGCAAGTCTGGGATAAACTCAGAGGAGACGAAAAACTTCCAGAAAAATTGGTAGGCATTATTTTCTCAGATTTTTTTAAACTGTTACGTTCCAGCAATCAGTAATACACTCTGCTCAGTTTCAAGCACTGTGTGTGTGTGTGTGTGTGTGTGTGTGTGTGTGTGTGTGTGTGTGTGTGTGTGTGTGTGTGTGTGTGTGTG
>JAVSBV010133567.1:0-17170 GCA_033117975.1 Parotocinclus spilosoma | reverse complement strand
ATAAAAATATAAATAATATATATTGATATATATATAATAAGAATACAAATATAATTACTATTTACATAATTACTATTTATATATATATATATATATACTACTTGTTCAAGTATTATTTTATTATCCATCAAAATGTATGAACTAAATAGAGGTTTTACCTCTACTCGTAATAAACAACATAACACTGTGTTCTTTACAGACATTTCATTAAATATCATGTTGTAACATTTATAAACTATACAAAACGTACTGTTTTATATTTGGGAAGCTGGCTTTCCCACTAAAACTAAACTCTTCTGTGATTAAATAATGCAAGATTACAAAAATTCACATCTCCTGTTTAAAATAATGCACAATAATAATTCAAATATTCTAAAGTTTATTGTTTTAAAGACATTATTGTACTAAATGTATAAAAGACATCAATTATTTTTGTTATTTAAAGTCTTAATACTATAGAAGAAATGTTTAGAAACGTTAAAATCAAAATCAATGCATTTTATTCAACCAAAGAAATGACCAAAAAGGTCGGCGTTTAAAATGCTGTCCGTCTACTGTGTATCCATTACATCCTGGGCATCGTAGCAAGTTTTAGCGATGATCTTAGCACTTAAAATAAATAAATACATTTTAAAACTTTATTAGGCAAAGATGTTTGTTTGTTTATGTTGGAAGGTTCCTACTGCAGCAGGATAATGACCCAAAACTCACCAAAAAAAACTTTGCTAAAGCGTTAACTACCCTGCACTTCTCCATAGTTATCTGACCTAAATCTAAACAAGAATTTACGGGGGCACTTGAAGACAGAAAAAGCCGAGCATTCAGAAACATCGTGAAATGCTCTATGGAATATTGTGGAATATTCCATGCCGGATAACATGGATCAACTTGTGGAGTCCAGGTCAACGCAGCTCAAGCGGCAGGAGAACATACTAAATGCAAAAACGTTCTGGAATCGAAAAGTTTATTTTGACTATGCTGGTTATATGATGGCTTGTAATGTTGAAGAAGATGAGTGGCCTCAGACTTTTGGCTCACTCTGCATATATAAGATAAGATCATCTGAAATGTGCAGTTAGCAGCAGCAATGGGATAGTAATAGTGCACTGGGAGAAGAAAAAAAAAGGTAAAAAAGAGAATAAAAAAGAGAATAAAAGCCAATTAAAAGAAGATTGTGTCTAAACAGAAGATATGAGTGATGGAACAATTAGGCGTGCTCCTGAGGCTGAGCTTCAGAAACTGTTTTGGTGGGATCGTTTAGAAGAAAATGAACATTTCCAGCGTTACGTTTTGCTGGGATTATAAACAAAAAGACGCAGCTACCATGCGCGCTACGCTAACGTTGTTTATTTCTTTTCATATATTTTCATTTTCTACCCAGACAGAAGAAGATGTTATCTGTTAAACAATAAAACCTTTATAAAAAAAGACAAACAGAAACGGTGCATTAATAGCTTAAATACGTTCATATTAAATCAGCGACTGTTTTTTATTGTTACTCGTTTTATCAGTAGAAATAAAATAGTATATATATATATATACACACACACACATATATATACTAGTATAAACAAAGATACATGTATTAATAATATTAACTCTATATATTCAAAAGAAAATTGAAAGTACTGCTTATAAAGCTAAGAGAATAAATAGTTAAATCCTACTGAGAAAAGTCAGTATTTTATCATTTTTGTCTCTTATAATCCGTAGAAATGAATACTTTTATAAATCCCAAAGGAGTAAAAGGAGAACGTCACCACATGTCGACTATCAACTGCGTACAAGAGCAGACATAAAATAAACATAAAATACAAACCATAAGCCAATAAAAATCACTGTTAACTAAACACATAGTAAAAAAAAACATCCATGACTTTCCCATCAGAGCGTTAACCCAAAAACAGTGTGCTAGTGATCCTGCGCGCGCGCGCACACACACACACACACACACACTGAACCGCTTTGAGAAGGTCGTTTTATGGCCTTTGGGTGGACGGGTTCTAATGTGGGAGTGGAGGAAGCGATGCTGTATCTGCTTCATAACATTTACAGTCACTTGGAAACGGCAGAAAGTCGTGTAAGGATCCCGAGCCATGTCCCGCGTAACCTAGCCGACCAAACACCCGCGGTCCGCTCTCCTTTACTCGTCCCTGCGAGGGGCCGGAGCACAGCAGGACGGGCTGGTTCCTCCGCTGAGATCTTTCCCCCTCACCCCCATGCCTCCTGGGAAAGTTCCAGAACTGGCACTGAGCGATTTCCAGGATGGCTTCCCTGTAAGGAGGTTGGATTCGACCCCCGAGACCAGGCCCCTCACGTCTCGCTTTCCCTCAGCCCGTCCGTGCCGTGCCACTTCCACATTTTGTCGCATGCCCCTCCGTGGTCTTACAAGCGGCGCCGTGCCCTTCCCGTGTGTACGAGCGTGCATACTTCAGACCCTGGCACAGGTCCACTAATGCGGGAACAATGGCAGCCTTTCACAGGTCAGGGACCGGCTGAGAGACGCCGAGCTCCAGGACCCAGTCAATATTTGGAGGCGGCACTCAGTTTTTCTTCACTCGAGCAGAACCAGCAGGGAGTCGGCAACAGGCGAGACGACGCTAACGGGGCCATACAACACCAAAGAGCAGCTAACGTAGCTTTAGAAAGCACAAACACGTGAAGGTTTTTCAAATAAAAGAAAGTTTCTCCCATTATTAGTCACTATAGCAAAGCAAATACATGATACGTTTTCTCACACAAAACCCAGTATTCAGCTACAGAACACAAATCCTACTAACTTAAAACTAACATCGTACATTTGTCTATATATTTCTTTTTTAATAATACTTTTACTATTATTATTAAAACATCATAAAATCTAAAAACAGGACATTTAAAAAGTACAGTCATTATTTTACAACTGTACGGTTTTCACTATTTGTAACCTTTTTTTATTTATTATTTAAATTAAACCAAAAAAACATATTTATTTATTGCTTCTTTATCGCATTTATATTATAAATATTAATAATGAATTATAACAATTAATTCATATAAGAGCAATAGTAATTCAATTAGAAATAATAATAAAAACCATAAAACAACAATACATAAAATATCGTAGTAGCTTTTGTTATATATTAAAATTTTTATTTTTTTGTATTTAATTGTATTTTTTAATATTATTGCTTTATTGTATTTAATGTTTACATTATTAATTATTACTTAAAAACAATATTAGTGATGGCAAAACTATTTTTATTGTTGTTTTTATGGTATTTATTATTATTATTAATATTAATATTGTAGTTAGTAGCAGAATTTATTTTATATATATATATATATATATATATATATGTATTTATATATGGTTTTTATTTTTAGTAGTTTAGTAGTTATTGCTGTTATTAACACTATTTAATACTAAAAATTACTGAGCTTTGTTAAACAATAGAAATAAAAATAATTTAAAAAAAAACTAATAATAAAAGTATATTCACTATTTTTGCAGTGAACATCCAAAAAAAAAAAGAATAAAAAAAAACCCAAAGTGACAATATTTTAGTGTCTATGGTACGTGTTCATGATTATTTCCACAGATTAATAGCCAAACATATTTGTTATTCTTATCTGTATTATTTTATGTCATCAATAAATCAAGTAAATCAAATGAAATACACCAGTGAACACAAACTGACGCTTCTTTCTTTTAATATTAGCAGTCGATTCATGAGGAAAGTGAAAAAAAAAAATCAAGCTTAAACACGATTAATTGAGCAACCCCACTCCATGCTTTTATCGACCTAGCTGAAATTCCCCATGATGACATAAAGCCTGCTCAATTGGACTTGGGATGTGAATAAACCGGGCCTTTTACAAACTAAATGTGGCTCATTTCAGGCCGGAAAGCAGTAAAAGCAAAAAGTGGTCCAGAAAAAGCGTTTCACATCTGTCGCTGGAAGCTTTGGAAGGAATTATCTGGGATTAAAACGGCACTGTGGAACTGTTCGGCTCCTCCCGAGGTCCCTGCGCCCAGCTGTTCAGCATTCACATCTATCTCAAGATCTCTTTGATGGCTCCAAGTATCGGCTTCCACGGCACCAAAAACACAAACACACCGCAGATTAAACCTGCAATTCTACCCCGATTGCTCGCTGATCCGTCTTTAAAGCGATAAATAAACAAGCCACGGTGTCGACGCGGGACCTTTTCCTCGTTAAGATACCGCAGTCACGTGACTAACAGCTAGGGACGGACCAATATATCGATTCAGGATTCAAAACGGATGATGCTACGGCTTGTACGTCATTACTACAATACAAACAAAGGCAGTAACGGAAAGGAACATTTATTATCGTCACTACATTCTGCATATAAAAACGCAGTATTAACCTAGAAAAGATTTAGGACACTGTTTTATATAGAGCTGCTCATTACTGGGTGACAGGAGATTCTTTTGCACGATCAACAGCGATTGAGTGAGCGATTTAACAACATGCCAGGCACACAAGACGAACACAAACTGCATCTAATAAACGTCGTTTTAAAATGAACCTCATTAAAATAAAGCTTTTGTGTTAAATAAACTATTCTTATTATCTCACAAGGATTGATTGATTTATATAGCCAAGGGAGAGATTTTCTATATAAATAATAAACTAAATTATATTAAACTTACTTAAAAACACACTAATAATAATAGTTTGAATGCACAGATGATACATGAAGTAAAACAGAGAGTATAATTGAATAAATCTATCACACACACATGCATAAAGGCATTCTGCTGAATATCTTGTTCCTTTTTATGTTCTCCACAGGTCGTGAAATCGTCGGATGACAGAGAGACAGAGAACGAGCGATCTTTAATTGACGATTGTACCCATGGTGGGAGAAAACAAATTTTACGATCCCTCAAATAAAGAACGAGCAAACCTTAAAGCCAAGACGTGACTCATCCCAAAGTGATCCAGGAAGCGTTTTAGGAAAACCTGCCAGCTCGAATTGACCTAATTTAGTAATTACTGGTGGCCTTGACTAGCAGAAAGCAGTGCGAGCCTCCAGGGCGAGGCTGCAGAAAGCAGATGTCGGGAGGGACGACGATCGGCATGTGAATAGCAGCAGCTTTCATGCTCGGCATTAAAAGTGAAGCAGCAGGTCGTTCTTAAGGATCGCCCCGAGGAATTTCTAACAACTACACAACTGCAAAACACCGGCTATTACCTCAGCGCTTATTATTACACATAAAACACGCCACCCACGACGCAAAACGCTCCTTAGGAACGACGGGATTATGTAAACGATTGTACACGAAGTGGGTTTAAAAAAAAAAAAAACAAAAAAAAAACAGGTGCGATTGTTTGAAAGTGAGCGGCGTATTTATCACGAGCGAATAAATAATAAACAAAAGGATCGCTCTGAAGTAACGCAAAAGTAGACATTTACCTTAAAAAACGCTACTTTAATAAAGCCACGACACCAGACTTAATGGCTTAATGCTAATGGAAACCTGTTGCTAAATCGCTCAAACCCCCTTGTTTGATCGTGCGAAAGAATCTCCTGTCACCCAGTAATGAGCAGCTCTATATAAAACAAAATCTTTTCTAGGTTAATACTGCGTTTTTATATGCAGAATGTAGTGACGATAATAAATGTTCCTTTCCGTTACTGCCTTTGTTTGTATTGTAGTAATGACGTACAAGCCGTAGCATTACCTGTTTTGATTCCGTAATCGATATATTGGTCCGCCCCTAGCTGTTAGTCACGTGACTGCGGTATCTTAACGAGGAAAAGGTCCCGTGTCGACACCGCGGCTTGTTTATTTATCGCTTTAAAAACGGATCAGCGAGCAATCGGGGTAGAATTGCAGGTTTAATCTGATCATCGAGCCCTAACGTTTATGTTTACGTTTATGTCATTTAGCAGACGCCCTTATCCAGAGCGACTCACAAATCATACAGTCTTACAATCCAAGCAATTGTGGGTTAAGGGACTTTCTAAAGCTTTAGCAAGGGTGGGATTTGAACCCTGGACCATGAGGTCCCGAGTCCAGTACCTTACCCGCTAGGCTACCACAGTCCAAATACTTTATTTACTGCATTTATGTCATTTAGCAGACACCCTTATCCAGAACGACTTACAGTCTTACAATCCAAGCAATTGTAAGTTAAGGGCCTTGCTCAAGGGTCCAACTGTGGCAGAGGTGGGATTTGAACCCTTCTGAACCCTTTTTTGAACCCTTCTGGTCCCGAGCCCAGTACCTTAACCGCCAGGCCACCACAATTCCCCTTAACCTCACGTGAACAGGCTGCTGATCCGGCACAACCGAACGGCAAACTTGAGACGCTCTCATCGCCTGCACTTACGGTAAAAGAGAAATGCGTTTCCTTGAACTTAGTCTGAACCTTTTCCTTAAAACTCATTAAGCTTTGACGAGATTATTAATAAGTCTAATTAAAGCCCTTCTAATTCATGTCATCGCAATCCTGCACCGAACGTAGCATTAGCATTTCGCAGCACGTCTGCACGAATCGGTTTCTCATCTCCCGTAACACTTTCTAATGCCTGTAATTTGCGCTCATTAATGAGTTATGGTCGAAGCACAAGATGCAGCTGCTACGGGGTAAAAAAAAATAATATAATTTAAAAAACAAGAACGAAAATGCTAATTTAGTAAGCAATGGGATTGGAATCGCTTTTCAAACCAGCGAACAAAAGCCTTTAACATGGACCTGTTTTACTTATCAGTCACCAATACAGTCCACTAACATGGTACCAAATATACAAGGTTCTGTACCAACGGTTCCTGCTGCATTCAGTAGGGAAAGGGATCTATACCAAAAGTACCAAACGCAGTACCTTAAGCAATCAGAAAACAGAACATTTTCCATTTCAACTTCGGTACCAAATCTACCAGTTTAAGGAGGAATGGTACCAGTTGCAAAAGGGAATTTAGACACTGCGCTACAACATGTGAGTCGCAAAGTACACAAAGGTACCAGTTCCAGTACCAAACGATATCAGTTACAATACTAAAGCAAAAGTACCAGTTCCAGTACCAAATGATATCAGTTACAATACTAAAGCAAAAGTACCAGTTCCAGTACCAAACGATATCAGTTACAATACTAAAGCAAAAGTACCAGTTCCAGTACCAAACGATATCAGTTACAATACTAAAGAAAAAGTACCAGTTCCAGTACCAAACGATATCAGTTACAATACTAAAGCAAAAGTACCAGTTCCAGTACCAAACGATGTCAGTTACAATACTAAAGAAAAAGTACCAGTTCCAGTACCAAACGATGTCAGTTACAATACTAAAGAAAAGGTACCAGTTCCAGTACCAAACGATGTCAGCTACAATACTAAAGAAAAGGTACCAGTTCCAGTACCAAACGATGTCAGTTACAATACTAAAGAAAAAGTACCAGGTACAGTACAGTACAAGGGAATTTTGGCGTTGCAATACCGAACAGGAACCGTGCTTTTTCATCACCCATCAGTACCAAAGGGACCAGTTCTAGTGTCAGCACAACTGGTCCCAGTACCTAACGTTTTAAAATCCAGTACTAAATGGATCAGTTCTGTTAGAAAAGGTAACAGTTCACAGGTAACAGGTAAAAAATATTACCATAACAACGTGAATTGAGTCACTGCACTAGAGGAACTATTACCAAAAGTACCAGTTTACATACCAAAAGGTATCACTTGCAATCTTAAAGGAACCAGTTACAATTTGAAAGGTATCCGTTATGGTACCCAGGGACGTTTTAACACAACCGAAAACAGCAACCGTGCTTTTTCCATCGGCCACCAAGATCAGAGGGATGAGTTCCAGTGCCAGCCTTACTGGTTCCACTTAGTTCAGTTCTCATACGTAGCAGTTCCAGAAGGAAAGGTACCAAAGCTTTCACTTGCAGTAACAAAGGCACACCTGTAGTCTCTGCACCAAAACGTCATACACGGGTACAGGAACTGTGCTTGTTTCTATCGAAAGTTCCACTTCTAGTTCCAGCAGTATCAGTTATCAGGTATCAGCACTAACGCTACTTGTTACAGTGTTTACGGTACCTGGCACAGAACCATGGGACGTTTAGACGTCGCAATACATTCCAGGACGTTTGGTACCAAGCCAACAATAGCGTACCAAAGCCATCAGTTCCTGCATTACTGGTTTAAATTCGGTACCAAATCATTTACATTTACATCTACAGCATTTAGCAGACGCCCTTATCCAGAGCGGCTTACAACTTAACTTCTTACAATCCAAGCAGTTGTGGGTTAAGGGCCTTGCTGAAGGGCCCAACTGTGGCAGATTGGTAGAGGTGGGATTTGAACCTTGGATCTTCTGGCCCATAGTCCAGTACCTTAACCGCTAGGCTACCACAGTCCCGTGTTCAGTTAAAGGAGGAACACCACCAGATACTCCGCAATGGCCAAAAGTACCAGAACATTTGAAACTTTGGGTTGTGTGTGGTTCGGTTTCTGTACTGTGATCTCTCTTCATTTTAATTATTAATTACAAAACCTTTACTCTATGACTGATAACAAAAATAAACCCAGCTCTGGTACTATATAAGACTTTAGATGACGTTGAAGAGGGGGAAATTAAAGGGATATTCCGTTCTGGGACATTTTTGTGACCGGTATATTTCCGTTGCCCTGCGGAAACGAACCAGACCTCAATTCGCACAGGTCTGCACCCAAAAACAGGCCAAAAACGAGCAAGGAAGTGGCTCGCTCAGGGGATCTGAGTGACGGAGAGCGGGATCCGTGGCCCCAAGGTCGTGACAGACAGTGTTGCTCCATTATTCAGCGCAGCCAGATTTGGATTAGGCCAGTGGGTGAGAGCATGAATGCGAATGAGAGACACTCATTTAGGGCAGCTCATTTATTTACCGGAGGGGCCTCATTCTAGGACAAAATACAGGCAGGGTGCCACTGACACACACACACACACACACACACACACAGTCAGAGGCACAGGGCTGCACCCTAACCGGAGAACAGCACCGGCACGTTGATGGTTAACGTAACCCCATTGCTGTTAGGGCTAAATGCATGAGCTCGGCATGCGCCCCTCTCACGAGCCAACCCCCGGCCGGGCCGCATCATCGCTCAGGGCCACTCATGGGCTCTTCATTGTCTTGTTCTCTGCATGGGGCGCGGGGCGCAGTGCGCTCAGGGAGCCCCATGGCAACCGAGCGAAGAAACCTGGGAACTGGGAAGCAAGCGACGGACTCGATGCCTGCCATTTTAAATACGTTCTCAAGGCCATAGGAGCAGCATGGGGACCAGTTACATAACCCTGCATTAGCCGAATCAGTACCCATCTGGATACCGCACACTTTTTACTGGGGAAGACTGGAAATGGGTTTCAGCAGGGAGCAAAAACAAGCCGCTGGAACTATTTGACGGACACTGCAAAATAATTTATCACACCGAACCCCATGATAGATGCAACGCCCAAGAGTGCAAGAACTTTTCAAACCGGAACCGCCCAAAGTTTCCAGGAGCAAACGTTTCAATCAGAGTACCAACGGTGCTGGTTCCAGAACCAACCATTCTAGTCTAAGTACTAACACATTTACAGTTACAGTATTTAGCAGACGCCCTTATCCAGAGCGACTTAAAAAAGTGCTTTAAGACATCAGTAACATCATCCATCCTTAATAATCAGGAATCTAAACAAGAATACACTTCTGATACGATAAAGAATGTGATGGGGTTTTTTTTGTTTGTATCGATAGAAAGACGTTCAAGTTGTGAACTGGTTCCAAACTAGGTGTGTCTGATATATCATCTACCATCATTCCTGAAATATGAATAATAATAATAATAATAATAATAATAATAAGAGCTCACATTCATTATCAATTATGTCACCGTCTTCGCAGGAAACATTCCAAAGCACGCCTTAAAAGACGTCAATCTCCAAACTATGCCAGATTTACGAATACAAACTAAGCACGTTACGAAATAAGAAGATCAGATCGAACTTCGGAACCACGACAGGCTTAAACCTGACAAGGCAGCAGCACAAAAACACACTCAGCAAACCGTAGAGGAATCATTGTGCCAAAAAAAGTGCCCATTCAGGACACGGTGCCAACTCAGGAGGTTAAGAGACGGGTTTTGAACACGCTGGACTGAACATGTAGACAAACAGTACGTTATTTTTCTTCTTACAAACTCTTCGCCTCGTTTTTGCCCGACACTTTTCTTCCACATTGGCACAGATGTCTGACAGCTGCACGACGCAAAGCCCACGATGTCGAACTCTGCGTCAAGGCTACTGGAAACTCGCACCGAGAAGCGGTCACGGTCCAAATGGTGGCTAGATTTCCCAATTAAAAGGTCTTTAGATAAGAGTGAGGACATAAACGCCTTCTCCAGAGATCCACGCTCAATCCCGACTCCCCTGTGAGCGATTTGTATGTTCTCCCCATGTCCATGTGGGTTCACTCAGGGTTCCTCCCACAGTCCAAAGACATGAGTTGTGTTAACTGGTTAACTCCGAATCTAAATTGGCCCAATGGGAATGTGTAGCACTGAATCTTTGGTCTCAAATTCCCGGGAATTCCACCTATTTGACCCTCTAGGGCGCTCGTTACCAAGGATAAATATCCAGTGTTATAATAACGTTCGTAGATTCATTCTTCGACTAGGCAAACCTAAAAGGAAATGACGCCTGTACAAATATTCTGTCGTTTCACCCGTTTCAGAGGCACATGGCACCCGACGTTTAAAGGTGCACGAGCGGCCAAACCTTTGCATGTTTTTTTCCTCTAGAATAAACGACAGAACCGATAAAGAACCGGACCGATGAGCAGAACTGATCATGGAAAATTGCGCTACCACTTAAATCTTATTTTCGCCCCCTTACTTTTCCCCTCGAACAAGGAGAGAGCAGAACCGTTCGAGCTGTGCGTCAATAAAAATAAAATACAGAAATACAGGGATATGCAAAAAAGAATGCAAGAATGACTAATGGATTCGACTAAAGGGCTTCTCGAGAACGCCAGCAGTGAACCCTGGCATATGGGGGTGGTACCACGGTGGGTAACGCTCGGCTGCGGCCTGCACCTCGTCTCTACTCTCTCTACTTCTTTGTGTGTTTACGTCTGTTTCTTTCTGATTCGGTTTCCTCCTACATCCCAAAAACCATGCAGTAGGTGGACAGGTTGCTCTGAATCACCCCGACGGAGAGTGTGGGACGCCCTACGATGGACTGGTGCCCTGCTCAGCCTAGGACAAAGGGACGGCGAGGAAACATTTTGTCCTGGTACATATTCTGGCCTGGACTGAACAGACCTTAAACCCTACCAGAAACAGAAACAAAACAAACCAGCTGAGCTGGAACCTCTTAAAATTCTTATATATGGTAAAAGCAAATGATTTAGAAATGATCTAAAGATCTTAAACAGTACCAGCACGGCTATTGATCAGACTTGAACCCCGGATCTCCTGGACTGTAGGCCGGTACCCTAACCGCAGCACCACCACAGTCCCCTTTAGGTCCTTCCAGATAAGCAGAAAATGTTCCATCTAGACCCTCCGCCCATAGATTTGCAGCGCACCGGACCCGTGAACGGGGTGGCCCCGCTCCTCCTCGCTCACGTCGGGGTCACTCTCTGTAGTTCCCCCAAAACGTGCCGGACTGTTCACTGTTCCTTCACCAGGACACCAGAGGTGTTAATTCGGCGCTGTGAGGTTAAGCGATTAAACCCTGCAGGTGCTGATGGGACGCTATAACGTTTAGCGTGGCGCCCGCAGGTGTTAATTTAACACTTGGGGCTCGGCTGGATGAGAACGGCCCACAAAACAGGCTAATAAATATCAAAGGAGGAACCAGGAGCGCTCTGGACGAACCCACAGGCCGCTGGATTGTCTCGAAAGCTTTAAAGAGGCACAGAAACAGAGCAGAACAGTTCAGACAGAAAAACACTCTGGTGTTAAGGGTGAGGAAGCAGAACCATCCAGAGGAACCTTTTTTTTCTTCAAGAGTTCATTATGAAACACTAGTGTCCAAAACGACCTTAACCCAGGCTAAGGGGTTCCATCTTATCCTAATCCTAATCGTACGCCTACAGGTTCTAGTGCGACAGAACAAGAACTGCAAACAGAACCTTTTAAAAAAGTATCTCTCTCTCTCTCTCACACACACACACACACACACACACACACACACACACACACACACACACACACACAAATATATATATAAATAATGGCAAGATGTTCCTCAAGCTACAAACAAAATTCAATTCAATTTTATTTCTATAGAGCTTTTTTATAACGGAGCATTTTCTCAAAGCAGCTTTATAATCTTATATGATCTTAAAATCCCAAATTGAGCAAACCTAGGGCGCCAGTGGCAAGGAAAATCCCTGAAAGTGGTAGGAAGAAACCTTGGGAGGAACCAAGACTCAAAAAGGGTCCATGGGTGGCCTAGATGTTCATTAAATAAATACTTATATATAAGTATATTGAATTATAGCAAATATAGGTGCATAATTGAAATCAATAATAAATGAATAATAAAATTTTAATAAGTTATTAAATCAATGAACTCAGTTATAAAAAAAATAATTAATTAAAAAACACCCCTGAATATCAGAGCATAATAATATAATGATGCGTAAACGAGACAGGATAAAGAAAAAAACAACAAACCTGATCCTAAAAAAGAAAAAAGATTCCAGTAAAAATCCAAAGTCCATTCGGAACCATGGCCCAAATTTAATCTGGAGCTTTATATCTAAAGTCCATAATATTAATATATAATATGTAATATAAAAATAAAAAAAAGCTACTCTTTAACTTTGTAAACAAATCCAGTAATTATTAACAGGCCCATTTTCTTTGATCCTAAATTGAACGAAACTTTTTGGAACCAGTTTACAAACACTATTCTAAACGTTTGTATCGTTCTTTGTTAAAATGTTTCCACCACGAGCTTTTTTTAGTGTAAACAGAGGGACGGTGTGACCCATAAAGGTTCCCCTTGGTCCCCTAAAAGGTTCCTTTAAATGTTAGATTCAGTGTAGGTTCTAACCAGGACAGAACAGAACAGCTTTATAAAGCGCTTTGGAACAGAAATTAAATTAGAAATGGTTTGATTTTAAACTGTAAGACACAAAAACCCCAAAACAGCCAAATATTAAAGTCCCGGCTCAAACCGTAAGCGCGAGGAGTGTGAGTGCACTGTCCGCTTCCACTTACCGGGGGTTGGTGCGGTTCCAGTAGACGGCGTATCGGTCAGCCACGGCTTTCCCGGCTGGTTCCTCGCCCAGCACGGACACCCAGACCAGCACGGCCACGAGCCAAAGCATCCCAACCGGAGCCATCTCCATGTCCCAGTCGCACGAGCTCAAACAGTCTTGACACGGGTTAGGAGCACGCGAACAGCACCGGCAGCCGAACCAACTCGCACAACTCGCACGCGCCCTTTCCGAGCCCCGAGTGCGCGTTTCCAAATCACGGATTTAAAAACAAAAAGAGAGAAAAGAAAGAAAAAAAAGGCAAGAGATCCAACAACGGCTCGCGCTGCCGGTAATCAGAACGTGTTAAAACAGTGCGGTGTCCGCGCGCATCCCTCCGTGTAAACGCGCGCGCTCGGTCTACGAACAAAAATCCCAAAACAAGTCAGGAGAGCGTTCACAGTCCCGAGACCGGATCCTTCTCTCCGTCCGGACCGAATTCCAGCCCGAATTAAAGCAGGCAGCGGCGTGTCCGCGTGCAGGCGCGCGTGCCAGGGAAAAACACAAGAGATGTTAAAGGAGAAGGAGAAGGAGCTGGGTGCGTGTAGCCGTTCTTCTGCTCCTCCTCACGCGCAGTTTCGCTCTGACAGCGTGAACGACAACGGATAAAAACAAAACAAAACACCGGGACACAACAGATCACACGAGAAATACGTGCTCACGCCAGTACGTGTCCGTGCGCGTGCTCAGGGCGAACTGCGTAAAATCCAGAACTCAGACTGTGAACGGGCCGGTACTGAAAAACCGGTTGCTCGCGCAGCGAGGACAAGCTCAGAGTGAAGAGCGAGCGCGAGTGCGCGCGCGTGTGTGTGTGTGTGTGTGTGTAAAAGAGAGAGGGAGGGGGAGAAAATAAGAGACAGAGACAGAGAGCGACAGATAGGGGGCGCACTTTCATATGGACTAAAGGGTGGCTACGTTTCTAATGCAAACCTCACCGAACCCCAAACAAAAGGGGGCAGGACTGCTTCCTCCGGGCAGCTCGTTCATTATCTACACAAATAAATACCCAAAACAACACAAACACACACAATTAACCAACAATAACAACAATCAATCAATTAACCTTAAACAGACAAGAACAACATATAAATCATAATCAATCAAATAAATAAATAAATAATAATAATAATAATAATAATAATAATAATAATATAGCAAGAACAACATACTATCAATCAGTCAAATAAATACATAAATAATAATAATAATAATAATAATAATAATAATAATAATATAGCAAGAACAACATACTATCAATCAATCAAATAAATAAATAATATTAATAATAGTAATAATAATAATATTAATATAACAAGAACAACTTACTATTAATCAATGAAATAAATAAATACATTATTAATAATAATAATAATAATAATAATAATAATAATATAACAAGAACAACATACTATTAATTAATCAAATAAAAAAATACATTATTATTATTAATAATAATAATAATAATAATAATAAAAAAGCAGGAACAACATACCATCAATCAATCAAAAAAAAATAATAAAATAATAAAAAAAAAAAAAATAATAATAATAATAATAATAATAATAACAATAAAGCGAGAAAAACATACTATCAATCAATGAAATAAATCAGTAAATAAATAAAATTAATAATAATAATATAACAAGAACAAGATACTCTCAATTAATCAAATAAATACATTAATTAATTATTATTATTATTATTATTATTATTATTATTATTGTTGTTGTTGTTATTAATAATAATAAAAATAATATAACAAAAACAACATACTATCAATTAATTAAATTATTATTAGTCATAATGATAAAAATAATCATATTAATAATAATTAATAATTGTATAACAAAAACAACAAACTATCAATCAAATTTACCAAACAAACAAAAGAAGATTAGATATACACAAAAAAGGTAGAAGGAAAGAACAAAAGGTTGCAAAACAAAAGAAAAGTACAAAAAAAAAGAAAAACAGTGGAAACAAGCAAACAAAAGCTGGATAATTAACAAAAAATAAAAAGGAAGCTAGAGATTCACATAAACACTGCAGAACGACACAAAGTGTCAGCGTACAACACAAAAACCCACAACCCTCTGATAAGAGAAACTCAAACACAAGAGCAGATGATTTAAAACCAGTTTCATACATCAAATTTCATTTGTTATTTATACCAAACAATAACCATCCAGATTCGGTTTCCTGCAGCAGCATGATATGAAGCTAATTGTGTAGAAAAGTCTTCAACTTAATCAAATAAAATCAAATAAACAATTTCTGTTGATTCTAATGGAAGAAAACAGAAAGGAAAAAAAATATCCATAAACAACAGAAAAGGACAATTAAAGAAAAAAAAGATGCAAACAGTTACATTTAAGGTTTGTCATTTCACAGATTATTTATTTAACAAATGTATTTTAAAAAAACTAAAGAAAAGAAGAATGTAGTCATAAACAACAAGTAAAAAGAAGGAAATACATTTTTGTAGTCATTTGGCAGAGTGTTTCACCGTGACTTACGTCATGCACATAAAAAAAAATAACAAGAAAGAAAAAAGAAAGGAAGAAAGAACTAATTAAGCAATGTAAAAATGGTATTAATATTTAAAAATATCTATAAATGACAAGAAAAAAAGGGAGTAAGAAAGAAAGATACAAACAAAAAAGAAAATAAATGTATTTATAGAAAAATAGAAAAAAGAAAGAAAGAAAGAAAAAAAGAAAGAAAGAAAAGGAAAGAAAGAAAAAAGAAAGAAATAAAGGAAAAGAAAGAAAAGGAAAGAACTAATTAAGCAATGTCAAAAAATTGTATTAATTTTTTTAAATATCTATAAATGACAAGACAAAATGGAGTAAGAAAGAAACAAACAAAAAAATGTATTTATAGTAAGAAAGAAAAAAGAAAAGGAAAGATAAAGAAAGAAAGAAAGAAAGAAAGATACAAACAAAAAAGAAAATAAATGTATTTATAGAAAAATAGAAAAAAGAAAGAAAGAAAGAAAGAAAGAAAAAGAAAGAAAAGGAAAGAACTAATTAAGCAATGTCAAAAATTGTATTATTTTTTAAAAATATCTATAAAAAATGGAGTAGGAAAGAAGGAAACAAACAAAAAAAATGTATTTATAGAAAGAAAGAAAAAAGAAAAGGAAAGATAAAGAAAGAAAGAAAGAAAAATAAAGAAAGAAAGAAAAAGAAAAAGAAAGAAAAAAGAAAGAAAGAAAGAAAAAGAAAGAAAACAGACGAAGGAAAGAAGAAATGCTTAAACATTTATTTATTACCAAATCACTTAAGTCCTTAAACTTTTTAAACATCACAAGAAAGATGTTTCATAATTGTACTCATGACTTTTTCACATTAAATAAAGTAGTTTTTTTTTTTAGCTAAAATCCTGTGTGAGCTCAGAAACATTCAGGACAGAAGGTTCTCCTTCCTAAACTAAACATGAGCGAACATTACGGCCTCCAGGACTCCTGTCTAGGCGTGAAATGTTTTATGAAGCGTAAATTGTGAAGCGGTGTGTGGCTGAATACTTTGTGCTCATCTGCACTCTGCTGGAGGTTCATGCTCTGTTTGGCATGCAGAGAACAAACTCCTCGTGGGAAGGATCATCGGTGTGCTGGAGAAGTTTATGTGGGTGTAGCACAGCGAGGCGGCTCTGCTGCACAGAGATTCATGGGAAGCTGCAGTGCATTCAAACAGCTGAGAACATAAAGAGGACCAGGGCTCAGCAGCACATGAGGAGAACATCAGGAGAACCAGGGCTTAGCAGTACTTGAGCAGAACATCAGGAGAACCAGGGCTCAGCAGCACTTGAGGAGGAAATCAAGAATTAAGATCATGGTTCAGCAGCACATGAAGAGAACATCAGGAGAACCAGGGCTCAGCAGCACATGAGGAGAACATCAGGAGAACCAGGGCTCAGCAGCC
>JAVSBV010133559.1:0-17170 GCA_033117975.1 Parotocinclus spilosoma | reverse complement strand
AATTTTGAGGAAAGAGATTAATTTAATACAATTTGGAATATGGCTGTAACGTAACAAAATGTGGAAAAAGTGAAGCGTTGTGAATACTTTCCAGATGCACTGTATCATTCCCTTACATACAGTCTGGCTGATTATCTTTTGCAGTTGTCCAATAATCCATGCAGAAAATCTAAAGAAATTTTTTTCTGTTTAAGCTTTTGGAAAAAATGCTGGGGCTTATGGGAAATGTAGTGCCTGTAGTGAAGTTGCATGGCTTGTCCTGTAGTTAGGCTCAGCAATAAAACACACTTTTAACCTTAATTATTTTAGTGAGACACAGCAAAATTTGAGTCTTTAAGCAACATTTGAACAAGTGTGGTGATGCACCATTTATTCCCTTAGCCAGAGTGATATGAATTTACAAGGTTCTATCCAAGCAATTGGGGATTAAGGGCATTGTTCAAGGGCCCAGCTTTGGTAAGGACTTAAATCCAAGTCCTATTCCAGTACCAGCACAGTGTAGTGATTGCCTGATGGAATTAAAAGGTAACATCAGAGTCACAGCTCTAAGCAGCATCTTCTGTGACAGACTCTTTCCTTCCTACTGTGGTCAGGATGTACAATCTTACCTAGCAGATCACATGTCACAGCAATACATACTGTGGTACAGACATCGGCCATCCACTGTGCAATATGTGTGTAGCTACCCTTATGTGTGATAACAATTCTACATGTGTATATTGTGTATATTATAATAGACCATATATGTTTTATCTTGTACTTTTGTTTATCTTCCATCCATTATCTTCCGTTTAATCCATACAGGGTCATGGGCCCACCCGGCAAGTCTGGGCGCAAGGGAAGGAACAACCCTAGACGGAGTGCTAATTCATCTTATAGGGCTTATCTTATATAATCTTATCTTATCTTTTGATATTAAATATCTTAGTGTCATGTAGGGACATGAGTGGTAATTACCAACCCCAGCTCCAGAGACTAGATGAAAAGTAGGAATCCCTTAGATTATTTTGGTAGATATGTTCCCTCATTAACATTTTGTTGCCACTGTTAATTATGCACAGTTTTTCTTTTCAATCTGTGTTAAATCAACAGTAATTCATTTAGAATCCCAAATGCCTTCCTGTTTTCTTTAATTTAAACAAACAACAATAGTTTCTGTAATTTTAGTAACTCTTGTATAATAATCTAGGAAGCATTTAGTTAAATAGGCTTTTTTATAATGCATATTTAGCTTGTCATCTACAGGAGTCCAGTCTAGGTTTGCAAAACAGAGTAAGATCAGTAACCCGTAGCATTGCGTTGTCCAGCTTCTTGTGAAAATTGTGGAAAATTTCTTCATCTGAGTGCCAACAAGATGTGGAAAGTTAAAGTTGTGAGTAAAGCTCTTTTTAAGCAGCCATACTGACCTGTCACCACATCATTCAAACTACTTGACCCTTTCATTTGAGTCATGTTAAATCAGTCCAGTGTACTCTAGACTTTCCAGAGGCATGTAATACACAGTCTTTGTATTAAATATATTTATATATTCAACTATAGATTTTTATAGATAAATAGATCATATGTATGTGTGTTTATCTATAATCACTTGCAGTCGTTTACAGACTGTAGTCCTGTTTCTCTATGTACTTTATTAGTCACCTTTAATCTGTGGTCAGAACCAGCACAGGACTAGCACAGATCAGGAACTATTTGGGCAGTAGATTGTTTTCAGCAGTGCAGTGACACTGATGTGGTGGTGGTGTGTTAGTGTGTGTTGTGTTGGTATAAGTGGATCATACACAGCAGTGCTTTGGAGGTTTTTAATCACAGTGACACTGATGTGTTTAAAAACTCCAGCAGTACTTCTGTGTCTGATCCACTTGTACCAGCATCCTTGTGCACACCATCACCACATCAGTGTCACTGCGGTGTTAAGGAATGACCCACTACCCAAATAGTACTTAAAGTACAAATATAGTACCAGTACCATCTTTGGTAGTCCTGTGTGGGTCCTGACCATTAGAGAACAGAATCAATGGGACTAACAAAGTATGTAGAAAACAGATTCTCAACGGTCTGCAGTTGAATTGAAGCCTGATTTTAGTATTTAGTCAATTATTTTGTGTTGATCTGGACATATATTTTATATCATTGGCTTGCTAGAAGATAAAGCAATGATTATTTTCTCGACAGAGGTATTCAGATTTATAATATCATGTTATTTTATTGAGTTCATGATGATATGTACTCTTAAGAGGTTCTCAAGACTTTTGGAGAAAAAGCAGAGCACCATACTTAACAGTGAGCATCAGGTTCTTTTTACTGTAGTCATCTTTCTTTTTACTCTAAAACTCGTTTTTGCCTAAATGCCCTATGTTCATTCCACCCGACCACAGAACATGATTCCAGTCAAAGTTCCAGTAAGAGTAGTAAACTCCTAGATGACAGGAAAGGATTTTTCCTGGCAATCCTTTCAAATTGGCATAACGTTGGTGTCTGATTTAAGCATATTTTACCAGAAACTGTGAAGGTCCACCCAGCCAAGATTTCCACTCACCTGCACATCAGTACAAATGTGATGTGGCCATAAACATGATTGATTAATTGATGGTAATTTTGGAGACTTGATAATGCCAACTCAAAAAAACTTTTTTTTTTTTACTTTTTTAGTTTATTTTACACTGTGTGTATGCTTGTCTAGGTAAGTTTGTCACAGTTCTATCTGATTGTAACTGTAAGGTAATGTCCTTACTTTAGATATGGCCATTTAGAGCTTTCAGTAGCATTCCGTAGCCACTCCCTGACTTATGAAGTTTAACACAGGAGATGCACCAATTGCATTTTTCTTAGCTGATTCCAATTTGCAGTTATTTAAACATAGGACTGACAGATAATACAGATACAGATATTTAATATTTCTAATATCAAAAAGAAAGATTTGTCTGGCTCTGTACTCATAGCAGAGTTTGCTTTGGCTTTGTGAACTTAAGCATATTCAGCGAGGTGATGCTGTTTTAAATGTCTTATTATTGTTCTGAGTGTTTTTGGACTTCTTCCCCCACTGCTTATTTTCATTATTCTTACTGCAAACCATGCTTACCAAGAAGAAGCAGAACACTGAAAACATGTCTGTAACTCAAATAACACCATATCATTGCTCTCTTCTAATACTACGCTATATAACAGGAGACTATTAAAAGCACTTTGGCGCAAAACTGAAATCTAACACATCCTTGTCATCAGTGTGTGTCAGCACTGGTCGGTCTCAGAAACAGACACACAGTTTAAAGCTGAAACAGTGTTTAAAACAGAATTGAATTGTAAATTAAGTGAAGTTTTCCTGTGTGGCTGTCTGTGTCCACATAATTCGTCATATGAGCCTGATCAGTTGATCAACTAAAACCTGGTTGATTCCAGTCACTGGCCGATAGATTGGTGCCGCACGAGTTAACAAAAAAATTAATTAATTAAAACATTTAAAATTAATTTGAATTAACATATATTCATTTTATAATATATTAATTTTAATCAATAAAAAATATTTTCATAAAACAAGGGGAATTTTAAAAAGCTTGAGCTACTTTTGGTTTCTTGGTAATTAGTTTCGACTTAAGATGTTTTTAACATTTTAACATCATGTCAGGTCACATTTATACATCACAGTAGTTATAGTGGAAAAATAACTATGGGCAAACATGCTTTAAAAAGATTTTAAACCACAATATGCATTTTATTCAGTGTTTATATATTTCCTATCCAGATAGAAATTAGCTTTAAGAACTGAAACCGTATCTATTTTCAATAAAGCAAAATAAGGAGAAACACTTGGCTTGCTGCAGTTAAACAAGACAACTAAAGATACCTGGGAATCCCTGGATCTGTAACAAAAATGTTATCCTAAGTTAGTTAATATACATAATCTTCTACATAATTAAACACCTCTAAATATAAGCAATGTTAAAAAGGCCAAATGGATAAATATCTGAACTGCAAGTGTAAAACTAATCGTATTTGGAAGGATCTTGTTTAAAGGCCAGTACAAAACCACAACCAAACACTATTTTTTGTTTTTGTATACAGCACTGTGTCAGTTTTAGGCAACCATTAGATTTGTTGTTTTAGCAATGGTATAGCAATGGTGTAGCATATTTCATTCTAACGCTCTTTATTAGAATACAACCAGAAAATCACAAACTTTAAATGCAGTATTACAAATCAACAGACTATAGGCTACAGTGGAAAATATTTATTGTGACCTCCCCTTACACTTCACCGGGGTGCCAAATTGACCCTTCTACAGTCAGAAGAATCTTGATCAGAAATGGCCTTTTTGGAAGGGTACCAGCCAACTTTTTTAAGGAGGCCACCCTAAATATAAGTCATTTTGCTGAGAAAATTGTGTTTTTTTATGTATACTTATTTTAATGTATAAGTCCCTGTACAGCAGAACCTTGGAATTCAAACTTCCTGATTAAAGCTCTTTAAAGTTGGATTTGTTCAATCCAATTAATTTTAGACTCTCCCTGAGGCTGGTTCATAAGAAGTCTGAGGTTTTGTAGGAAATTAGGCGCAAAAATATTTTGAATGGACTGTTTGATGTTCCTACTGGACAAATCCATCCACATCCATCCAAAAGCATTCAAATTGCATGGCAGTACTTTATTTTCTGTATGTATCAGACTGAGATAAAATTTTTAAAGTTATTTTACCATTGCTAAAACCACAAATGTATTGTTTGCCTAAGACTTTTCCACAATGTTGTATGTCTAGTTTATTCATCTTTAGAAGTTTGGACTTTATTTGTGAATATGTCATTTTCTTGACAGGTTTATGCTAAAAAAATACTAGGAGAACTAGGGTGTACTCCCTTGGGGTGTAGCCTGTGCTCAGTCGATTCTGACTTTGGCTCTGCACCCAGGTGCTGTGACTCTCACCATGTTAAGTTTGGGCTAATAAACAGGGTTAAAAAAGTATTTAAACCTTATATATGTAATGTAATTGTGATCTCTGTTACCCCAAGGCAGTAATTAAATGTGAGAAGCTAAGTGTACTATATAGACGAAATGTGCTCCAACAGCCACTGATCTTCTATGAGGGCTTTCCAATAAATTTTGGAACATGGCTTTGAGGTCAGCTCCTGATGTTAGACAGTACACTTTTCACATTCCAGTGCATTTTTAAGGTTACTAATGGAGGTCAAGATTCTGTGCAAGTCAGCCAAGTTCTCAATCGAAGTTGCCAAACCAATTCTGTAAGAACAGAAGGGCAAAAAGTTGATAAATTGGCTTGCTCAAAGTGGAAACCTATAAATGTGTCATACTGAGGGTCATTGCCACTGTTTGTCTATAAAGAATGTATATTTTATAGTATGAATGAGTGGTCATAGTCTTTGTCTGTATAGTGCATATTCCAAATAATCTACTGGGAGGTGACTGTCACAAGCCCTGACCCCTAAAATGATTGTATGCCAAAATAAAAACACAAACCATAACTGTATCACTCCAGATCAGAAAATGTAATTTGTAGTGAACAATCATTTTTTGGGTTCAGGGATCACTCAGTCCCAAAGGTGTGATCAGACTCATCAGTACAGTAAACCAGGATGCTGTTTGGGTGTGGACGACTCTCTAATAGCTTTAGCAGAGATTGTTTGTTTTACTCTCTTAAGGTCATGACTTTGTAATTAGGAAACAAGAACAATCTTAGGAATGACCCAAGTGAAAATGAACCTTGCAAAAGCTTTGTGACTACACTAACTAATTAATTCAATCAATTATTTAAGCTACAGGAATAAAAAAATCAGTTTTTTATTATTATTTAATGACACAAGTATATTAAAACCCTACATAGTCAATTAAGAAAAACTTGTCCAAAATTTTTCATCTTGGTCATACAGTCACATTACTTTTAACAACTGGAATTATCACTCTTTCCTATTGTTCTATCCCATGTTGATGCATGGTCTGCTTTAAATGTTGACATGACAAACATAAATTCCAACCAGTGTGTCGCAGGAGCAGCACTGATGACACAGCAGTCTTAATTTGCAATATTTGATCTTGAGAGAACTTCAGAGTAAAACTACAGGATCATATACTAATGAAGAAAGGTACACTGAAATTTTAGAGCAACATTTTTTCCTTCAAGATGACATCTTTCCTGGGGACGTCCATGTATTTATTGGATGCCTCTGGGGCCTTTTTACATAAGGCTTCTATTTTTGCACAGTAAAGTGACATTTGTGACTTTAACTCCGTATGTAGTTATATCAGCTAATGGTAGATGGCGGTTTTTGATGCAATGCAATCCAAGGAATCAAGAGATCACAGATTTTCAGCTTAAGCTTGCGACCTTGGCCTTTATGCAGTAAATTCTTTCAGATTCCTTACATTACACTGCAGAGGGACAAAAATGCTAATCCCTTCCAATATTTATTTGAGGAACGTTGTTTACATTTTTATTTCAATTTTCTCATGCATTTGTTGACAAACTGGACATTCTCCACCCACCTTTGCTTCTCAAAGCCTGTTGGCGATACTGCTTTTGTATCAAATCATGATTGATATCATCTTTTTGAAATCACATCATTATTTAAGAAATATATGTATTGTTTGCAACAGATATTTATTAACAAATGAAATCAAGCTGACCAGACAAAACATATGCTGAGTGTATACTGTCTGCTATTAAATAAAAGTATAAGTAAATGTAAGGAGTTTGCATTTTTCACGCCGTCCCAACTTTTTCTGATTTGGCATTGTATAAAATGTAATATTAGAATGCTTTTTAGATTAATGTATCTTCATTTTTGTTTCCTTTTTTTGGTGATGTTACTAATACTAGTAGCCTGTATTTTATTTTACATTATCTATTAATATATCATGTATAATTAATTTAAAGTTAATTACAAACAAGTAATGTTTTTCCCCATTTTCTTCTTCTTATACTTTTATGATAAAGAAAATGTTAATCTTGTAGGGGTTTCCTCTCAGTGTTGGCCACTCCCGATGTCGTCTTGACTCAGACTCGACTGTATTCATACTACAGTAGGGTGGGTAGTAAAATAAAAATCTGTTAACAGCAAGGGATAGGGCGTACTACAGAACAGACTCTTTTTGAGACTCCTCCTGTTCCAGCAACCTGCTCTCGACCAGTAAGCCAAAATAAAATTCAATTTTGAGAGAGAGTACTGTATGTGAAGCCTATGATCATACCTTTAATTTTGCTGGCTCTGAGTTTTGGATTGGACTTCAGGTTCATTTTGGCCTTTCAGCTAAAACTGCAATCAGCGCACTTCTTGGAGCTGATTCAGGTTGACCGGTGCAACGCTGATGAATTTGTAAATCATGAGATTAAAATCAGTGTCACGGTGAAGCTAACATCTGTCATCAAGGATATGCTTACAGCTAGATTTAATCTACATCAGTTTTTCGAAAAAAGAAATAGTTTAAAGTGCCACAATAATTTGTTCAGAAAGCTCTCCATTGCTTTATTCTAAGAAAATAAGCATTAGGAAAATGTACCGATTTCCAGGCGTGCAATGCTTTGAACACTTCTGGTTTAATGACACATTTTGTACACCAACATGAATATGATGTAATTCTGAAAAAGTTATTTAACCTCCATCAATAATGTTCCAAGACCAACACTAGAAAAAGTGTACATTTTACAAAAAAAAATTAAAGTTTTTGAAAAAAATGTTTAATATTTTTAAATTATAACTCATGCAAAATGTGTCATGTTTAATTTGGTAAATGCAGAGTGGAGGATTTGGAACTGGAATGGAACCCAGTGAAACTGGTGGAACCTTGAGAGAATTTTAAGAAAGTTAGGAATATACTAAACATACTAAAGTTACTGGGCATGGTTCTCTGGTACTGGAACCAAACTTCATACTGGAATAAGGATTTTTAGAACTAAAACTGGAACATTTAGTAGCAAAACATGTACTATAGTTATTGAAAGTGATATTTTGAGACTGGAACTGGAAATTTGGAAAGTGGAATATATATAAAAATAAAAATATAAAAATATTAAATGCGGTACATTGCCACTGGAACTGGGGCCTTTGGTAACGGAACATGTACATAGATGAACATAGATGTTGTGAGTGTTTTATCTGCGCTGAAACAGGAACCTTTTATAGTGGAACATGTTCTATAGTTACTGAACAGTTTTGTCACTGGAACCCATACCTTTGTTAATGCAACATGCATTATAGTTAGGAAGTGGTTCTACGGCACTGGAACAGCTTTGAAAATGGAACATGTACTATAGTTACTGCAAGTGGACCTTTCATAGTAGAACATCTACTAAATATACTGTAACTAAATGACTGTATCAGTAAGACATGATATTACTGTGGATATAAAGTGGCAATTTGGCACTGGGATCTTTAAATATGGAACATGTAGAACCATACATCTATGTGGTGCTTGAACTGGAACCTTTGGTGCTGGAGCTTTTATTAAATTACTACAAGTAGTCTATTTCCATAGGAACCCAACCTTTGGAAATGCAATATGTACTATTCATTACTGAAACTGGCCCTTCTGCACTGGTACTGGGACCTTTACTGGTGGAACAATCACTGTAATTAGAGGAAGTTGACCTTTGGCACTGGAACTGAAACATTTGGTATTTAAATATGTACTATAGTTACTAGAAGTGGCCCTTTGGCACTGTAACCCAACCTTTGGTAACGGAATATATGCTGTAGGTATTGAAAATGCCAATTTGGAACTGGAGCTAGAAACTTGGGCTGAACCTTTGGCAGTGGAAAATGTACTATAATTACTGTAAGTGGTTCTTTGTACTGGACCTGCACTGGAAATGTTATTGTTGCTAGTAGAACATGTTCAGTGGTTGTGGTTGGAATGAGTGGAAGTCCTTTGTCACTGGACATCTAATTTTTGAAAACAGCACATATACTGTAGTTACTGGAAGTGGCCCATTGACATTGAAAGTGGAACCTTTCTTAGTGGAACACATTTACTATTAGCAGT
Organism: Parotocinclus spilosoma; assembly: GCA_033117975.1. NCBI lineage: Eukaryota > Metazoa > Chordata > Actinopteri > Siluriformes > Loricariidae > Parotocinclus > Parotocinclus spilosoma. The sequence continues at coordinate 8,183 of JAVSBV010133559.1, read as the reverse complement.
GGCAGTGGCAGTCCTGGAACTCTAACTGTCTGTACTTGTAAATGTACTTGTAAATGTACTACTGAAGTGGTGTTTTAGACCTGTGATACAGTGAAAAGTGAACTAGAGCAGAAGAAAAAGAAAAACTTAGCAAAATGGAAGTCAACTCTCTGGCTCTCCTCAGGGACCAAAGTCCACAGAACGGTCTTACAGAGCACAGTTTGTTGCTCGTATCCAAATAAACACAGGAAAATGGAGAAAGTGCACAAACTCAACGAGAATATGAGGAAAAAAGGCTGAACAGTAGCAAAATAGTAGGTTGTAGGGGGTGAGACCCTCATTCTGCTCTGTGTTTTGTCCTTCTGATGCAATAATTGAGTGAGAGATTGAGGGCTGAAAAATTACAGACTGATGAGAGTTTCCTCCATGTGTTTTGTAAGGGAAGAGCAGGAGGACTAATCTTCATCCCCCAGAGAGGAGTGTGAGGCTCTTTCTGCCCCGGGTCTCATTGTTCCATTATCAGCTAGCATTACTGATGAGCTCCAGCACCAACATCTACAGGTTTATCAGGAGTTACGCTAAATCATGGCTTATAAAGGAACACGAGTACTAGGATAGAGGAACTAGTAATATCAGAACTGGAGTTGGAAACTTGAGACCTGGTCCCTTTATAATTAGAATGAAACCTTGCTTACTGGAACAGAGATCTGTGGTACTGGACCTGGGAACATTTACATGGAGCTAAAAACTTTTAGCAGATAATATTCTTAATTGAACAATTGAAGTGTACACATCAACAGCCAATTAACACTGGGCAAAGGTGGGCGTGAAAGAGCATAAATCTGTTGTGTGTTTGTCATGGTTGCCAGTTCCACTTATTCTAAGTGGCTTATTTTTTTATAAAGTTGTGCAAGAATATTGTTAATTGTGGGTTTCAGGTTTTTGGGGCTTGTTTGTATAGTGCAGTTGCTTATTTGGGAATAATCTTGTCTTGCTCTCACCAATATGCAATCGTTATTAAAAAAAATTTACATAACATAATAATAATTATTATCATAATAATAATAATAATAATAATAATAATAATAATAATAATAATAACAATTATATTAACAAAAACAGCAACAACAACAATAACAATAATAATAATCATCTGTTTGGTTTTTTGGGCTTGTTTCTCTCATAGGGTCTAATAGCTCTGACCCTAAAATATGTGGCATTATAAGTAAATTGTTTATACTAGGACAGGATCCTTGTTGAATTAAAATTTGGCAAAATGGTGACTGGGACATTTAGTATAGACTTTTTTGTACTGGAACTCAAAACCTTGGTTAGAAAACAGGTACCTTTACTCCAGCAATGTTCAATTGATAGGAAAACCGGTACCTTTAGAAATAAAACTGGAACATTTTATACTGGGACCTTGGTTACTGAAAAGGGAGCTGAATGCTGGAATTACTGGTACCAGGAAATGCTATACTTTTATACGGTACTATACTAGCTTGGGTACTGAAATAGGAGATCCACATACATCCACTGATTTTAAAGCAGGAACTGTTGCCATTGGAATAGGATCTTTGGGAAGGGCAAACACCATGCCAGATGGTACAGTTTGAGTCAGAAGCCACAGGACATGTCGCATGCTACAGTGTGGATTTTCACAAAGGCTGCCAAAATCATTGTTAAGGTTTCTTCATTGTTAGCGTTCTACGGACAATCACTACGGGGCTTGACATCTGGGTTTCTCAGAATTTATCTATGAAGGATGCAATATTGCTGTGTGAAATTGGTGGTATTTGTTGGTGTCTGTTGGTGAATTCTGTGGCTTTGAGAATTGTCAATTTCATCATCAGTTATCTTTGACAAACAACAAATTTTTTACAATTTTTGTGTTGTTACCCTTTGAACCTCAAGGGATGTTGCAAATCTGATTTCAGACAATTCTGTCATCACTACACGGGATGTGGTGGTTTTTGGTAGGACCCAAGGATGCGGGATATATGGAATCCCACGATGTATAATAATAATGGGGAAATAATATACAAAAACTAAATGTGGCATGAGTAAGCCGGACCAGGGCATGCCCCATTCAGGACGGCCAGCCGGCTGGAGTGAGGCTAGTTAGGTGCAGACGGCGGAAGGGCATGAGCTCAAGCGTGCGAGGAGCGCACGAGTACGGGACGGGAGACCCTTAAAGTGCCCCTAAAACACTAAATACCTTAGGGGTTTTCCCAGTACGCGTCTGTCATCACTAAAAACCTCAGGACGTAACCCACTATCCCTAAAGGTGCGTGTAAGGGTGCGAGTGTGCCGGTGGTCGGGCGCGCACACCGAATGAAGACGACCTGGCAGCAAACAGCGCTAAAACCCACACCCAAATAGCAAGAGAAGCAGCAGTTTGGAATCAGGTTGTAAATTGGACATTGGATATAAACCACCTCATCGATAGCTCTGTAATGGCCACTGGCGAGGACGGCCGAATGCTCTGGGGCGAAAGGTAGGAAGCCTAACAAATTCTGGTCTTCTTTGATATGCTACTTGACCATCATCCCATTTTTAAAACCTAATCCAAGTTTTAAAATGTTCCGGACATAACAAAAAATATAGGCCCCCTCACCTAATACATGTTAGGGTATTCAGATATGTCATATGTCAAATGGGTGTCCAGTGTCTTTTGACTCACCCTGTACTATACTGTTCTACTACTGTTCTAGTACTAGTACTGTGATTACTGGTAGCAGAAATGCTTTGCTGCAGGAATATGTTTCACTGATTCAGAAATTGATACCTTTGGTACTAGTTCTGGAACTGGGACCTTGGATACTGAAATGGGAGCTGAAATCATTGATTATAAAGCAAAGGACTGAGCACTGGGACTGGAATCACTGGTACCAGAAATTCTATGCACCTGTTTTTGTCTCTGGAACTGAAATTACTGGTACCAGGATTGCAATACTGGAACTCGAAATGTTTTGACTGATACAGGAACCTTTGAAAATGAAACATGAGACTGATGCAGCTGATTAAAGTTTTCTCCAGATGCTTTTTGAAAGGAAAGAGCAGAAGGACAAAGCTTTATCTCCAAGAGCGGAGCATGAAGCTGTAGAAGAGCTGTGTGTCATTGTTTTTTTTGAGCAGACAGCTTTAGTGATGAGCTCCAGAGCTATTATATTGTGTGACTAATATGAACTTTTCAAATGATTAAGACAGTGACTAATTTATAGCCCACTAACCTGATAAGCTTTGAGGGCTGTGGGCTGTGAGGGCAGGAAGTAGTTTTAACCACTATGGTGCATTGTGTATAAGGAGGAAGGATGCAATTGTTCGTTTAAAAATCAATGCGCAAACATACACAGGACACAAATCACAGCTAATTAGGAGAGCATATAGCCTTGGAAAACGATGCAGGACCACCCACCCTCATTAGCATGTAATGTCTCTTGTGCTGTGTGTGTCTTTCGTAAACACAATGAAGATGTGCAGTTTACCCAGTGTGGTTCAGCTCACCCTCTTCCTTCCTTCTCGTCCCACATGCTGGTCTATTTCAGGACGACAAGTGTGATTGTGTGTGAAGGAAGTCTATCAGCTCCTTCTGTTCCTTAGGGATCCCACCATCCTCTCTCAGGGGATCAATGACTGGAAATCGGATGCACTGTTTCCCTAATAGCTAAAGCTGCACCTGTGGTGTTTAGGTAGCAGTGTTGTTTATATCTGAATTTAAGCTACTTGCCATTTGAATTTTCACAGTGTATGATGAAGTTTACACATTTATTGACAAAAATATGAGGGACAAGAAGGACATGTTGGAATTGAGTATAATTTTATATAAATAATGTAATGATAAAACTGTATGTAAGTTTTTTGGGGAGAACTGTACAGCTGAAAGGAGGCTCTGGTAACCTGTTGTGCCACCTCTAGCCTGGATACAATTCTATGTCCTGGATACTGGATCATTCCCATTATCTGATTGCCAAAATGCATGTAAAGTTGATCAGATTACTAACAAAATATTAATTTTTGCAGTTATTGGATTATTAAGCGCATTAAAATACAATCAATATTCAAAACTGGTGTCCTAGACTGAACGTGAACACATTTTACACATAATTGCGCATTAGATCTTGTGCTGTATCTGTTGTTATACCATTTCAATGTCTGTTTTTGAAAATGTGAAACTGTTAAAAATAATGTTTATTTGTGACAATGTTGTTGAACAAATCATACAAAGAAAACATCTGTTAATTATTTCTGATTACATGGAGCATTTGTGCAGTAATCAGATTTCTATTTTTTCTCTTACCAGAAAAATATGAACTAAATGTAATAAGAAGTCATAATTTACTTGAGTCTACACAAAGTGTTTGATAGTCCTTTTGCTGCCTTTAATTGTGTGGCATGTTTAATTCTGGGGTTGCCACTTCCCAAGAGTCAAAGATCTATTACAGTCAATGGTAAAAAGAAGCCGAATAAAGTCTTTAGAACGATATTGAGTTAGGTTTGCACGCATGAGGACTGACAAAATATGTGAAATTCAGTATAAACTGGTATAAATGCTATTCATACAATGCTATATAATCAAATTATTGGGAAAATGTTTTGTCTCATTTCATCAGATTTTTAAAATATGATATCTAGATTGGAATATTTAGGCCACCCATAGAGGATGGGTCCCCTGTTTAGTCTTGGTCCTCCCGAGGTTTCTTCCTACCACTTTCAGGGAGTTTTTCCTTTCCACCTGTCACCTGTCACCCTAGGCTTGCTCAATTTGGGATTGGCCTTTAAGATAATATAATATTATAATATAATATTTAAGATGATATAATGTACTGCTTTGAGACAATGCACCATTGTAAAAAGTGCTTTATAAATAAAATTGAATGAATTTAATTAAATATGCTGTTTACATGACCACTTCAATCATGATCATGATCAGATTGTTAACGATTAATTGATTTCACGCTTAATATTGATAATACTTGTTGATGAAACTGGCACGTGAATGAAAGAGACTACCAACTAATTCCAGCACATTTTTTTTATTTTGCACTCATTTAAATATTTTTTATCATCTGTTGCATTCATTGATCTTTGAAGACTCACATATAGGGGATGTCCTGTATTAGCCTTGTGAAGTACATCACCTTATCACTAAATGGCGCCATAATCTCAATTTTGAAATCAAGTAGCCTCACACCTCCTGTTTTTTCTCTAAGTAATGGAACTGAAACTTGTACTTGTGAGTGAGTCTCTCACTGTGTGAAAGGGCAGGATGTGCTGGGTCGCATGAAACCTCATTAAATGCCATTAAAGTACAGCACACAAGCAGGATGTAACAGTGTGTAGAGGAAAAAGAGCACTCCCCCTCTATGTCTTTCTCTATTTCTCTCTTGCTGTCTGACTCTCTCTACACACACATACACACACAGACACACTTCTGCTGTTATCTTCACCACACAGTGCTTCCTATGGACCCACACCTCGTCCTGGTGCAATCCCTCTTCTTCTTGTGGCTACACAGGATGAGTGTGTTATAGTATTACACCGCTTTCATTAGAATGACCAATAATTCAGTCCATATGCAGTGTACAGTGGTGCTTCAAGGTTTGGAAACCCGTATTTCCTTTAGTATTTTCTGACTGTCAATTGATGGAGAAAACTTTTTAGAGAACCGCTTCCTGCATTAAAGGGTAAATCTTATTTGATTGTGTGATACATTGCCACAAACACCTGTTGTGAAAAGCAGATTCAGATAGATAGATCTCAATCACCTGATTGTCGTTCCATTGTTTGAAAACACCTGACTCTAATTTCACCTTAATATGAACTGTTAGTCTTAGATGTTCACATACTTTTTCCACTCACGTAAAATGTTATATTGGATCATTTATATATAGTATTGGATCATTTGGGCAGCACGCTGGCTTGGTGGGTAACACCGTAATGATTGAATCATTTGCCTCAATAAATAAATGAATATTAAGTATAAGATTTTTCTCACTTGTTTAACTTTGTTGGCTTTAAAAACTGATGTTTTAGGTCATGCAGAATTATGTCTAAAGGGTTCACAAACTTTTAAGCACCACTGTATATACAATAAATGGTCGCCTTATTAGAGACACCTATTTAGAATCATCCTCTTGCATTCAGAAGTGCAGCAGCTCATCATAGCACAGATTCTAATAGGTGTTTAAATAATTATTCAGGAATTTTGACCCATAAGTACAGGATGACTTCTCACAGTTGGTACAAATTAGATGGAGCTCCTAACATGCTCTAAACATCCAGTTCTAGCTCGTCCTTGAGATTCTCTATAGCAGTGGATCCCAGATTTTTTGGAGACAAGAATATTTCTGAGACCCCCAACTCACTCTGACACACGTAAATGCTTACGCTAGAATTAACTCTGTATTTGTACAAAACTGCATCTTCCTCTTAATTGGCAGATGGCGTTCAGCATTAATTTATCTTTTTAACCTGCCTAAGTGGACAAGTGACCAGAACTGAACCAAATATCTACTATAAGTTTTCTGCACAAATAAGTAAATACAAATAAGCTATTACACTGCTCACAAAAATTATGACATATTTTAAAATAAATATGAATCCATTAAAAAAAGGGATTTTATTATTATTTGATATTTCGCTAAACACGATTATCAGAAAAGTAAATGAAAAGTTTAAGAAAGTTGTTCAGGTATGCAAATGAGATGCAAACTCAATTATGGTGATTCAGTAGCAAGTGATATTTATGGGGGTGATGGAGGTGAACAGAAGCATGTTAAACTGGATGAGAGAGTCACACATTAACTGTTCAGTAGGGTGTATGATCACCCAAAACTGCCAAAACACACTGACAGCGATGGGACATGGCTCAAATTGTCCAGCAGTTCTTCTCGGATCTTCTTTGTATTCATATTAAAATGGTCCTTAATTTTTGTGAGCAGTGTATATTTAATCAAGGTTATATATTCCTAATACATGTACATTGTCACAAAATAATTATGTTGTAAGATTCCCGAAAAACCTCACTATGGTAAATGGGAAAGATGTTCTCAAGTTAAAGTGCTCGAATTTGTAACACTGAGTTGTATCTCTTTTTTTAAAATAAATACTCTCACATTGAAGCTATACATGATTGTAATTTTATCATCTGCACGTGTAAGCATAATTGCATGTATAATGGATAGTCTTTGAAATGTATAAAATGTTGTGACTAACTTGCTCATCTTGAAATTGGCATAAGTTACTGCCCTAATGTCGTGTTTTACCTTACTCGGGCATGCATTTGTTGAACCCTGAAGTGGAATAATTACAATTGACATACAATATGTATCTTTAAGTTTTACTGTATAGAGACATTCACATATTTTCTCAAATTGCCTTTCCCTTGCTGCATCCTTTAATGGCTTCTCAGTTTTGGAACCACTGCTCTACAGGATTAAGACCTGGGGACTCTGAGGGGCATGAAAGCAGGAAAAACCGTCAGTCATGTTTCTGGGTCCAGTCCACATGACGCTTGTGGAATTTTTCCTTGTAGGACAGCCCTGAGCTATCGCCTTGACATGAGAACATAATGTATTGTGACTCCAAATATGTTCAATTTAATACCCTGCTTCACAAACGTAACTGTCTGACATAGATAGTTAAATGTTGTCTTTAAAGTTTTCAACTAAAAGAAAATGGACCACTGCTTTAAAGCAGCTTTACAAATATGTAGAGCCACAGCCCTATGTGAACAACCCGAGAATAGAAGTGGCAAGCAAAAACTCAGACCAAGACTAGTGTTGGCAGCAGGCCAAATAAAAAAAATACTACTTAAATGTGACCATAAATAAATACTAAAATAAAGAAATAAATAAATACAATTCAAGCAAATTGAAATCATCCCACTTCTACCTGCAGTGTAAACGTAGCCTCGTACACCGATCAACCAAAACATTAAAACCTGTTTATAATATTAAAATCTGGTTTATAATGATGTTTAGGTAGGTGTCATGCATCACAGTCCACATTCCCAGATCTACGGTTTCCAAAGCAGAACATTACCTAGTGCATCACGTTTCTTTCCTTGTCTTTTCCCCATACTGCTTCCTAGTCAAGTCAAATTAATTTATATAGCGCTTTTTGCAATGGAACATTGTCTCAAAGCAGCTTTACAATCTTATATTATCTTAAAAGGCCAATCCCAAGTTGAGCAAGCCTAG
>JAVSBV010133536.1:0-17175 GCA_033117975.1 Parotocinclus spilosoma | reverse complement strand
TCTTATTATACGACGTGGGATAGACTTATCCTGCATACTTGGGTCCTAAATAAAAACACCACCACTGCTCGTAACACAAATGCATCTCTTTTTAAATCACTTTGTATTCATTTTGAATTACCCCCTAATTTTTGTGAGCAGATTAGAAAGCCTGGCAGGGAACTGCAGCGCGGACTTGTGTCCTGCCTCATACAGTCCTTTAAGCACCTCTCCGCTGCTGGAGAACCTCCGGAGCATAGTTTTCATAAATAGCAGCAGGGTGACCGCGATACAAAAGGTTACCTCTTCTGGAGCGTGCTTCACGGATGATGTGCTCCTTGACTCAGTAATAACGTAGCCTGATGATAATAGCCATTGGGCTGCCACCCTGTTTCATTTTGAAATATCCCTTAATTTTTTGGAGCAGTATATTTTCTCATGAGACAGCACTGAAGATATGACACTTTGTGTAAAGTAATCAGTCTACAGCTTGTATAACAGTATAAATTTGCCGTGCCCTCAAAATAACTCCACACTCTCACCCTCTCTCATACTGGTCACTGGAAGTTCAACATGGCACCTCATGGGAAATACCCTTATGACAATCTGAAAAAAAAAAATGTTGCTCTATATAAAGATGGCCTAGGTTATAAGAACATTTCCAACACCCTGAATGTGAGCTGCAGCACAGTGGCCAAGTCCATACAGCAGTTTTAACAGGACAGGTTCCTCTCAGAACAGGCATCACCATGGTCAACCAAAGAGTTTGAGTGCTTTTAAAATTATACGTAAGAGTGCTGTCAGCATTGGGGTGGGGGTGGGGGGTCAGCCTGTCAGCATTCAGACCATACTGTATGGACACTGTATGACACTGGTCTGTATGGCTGAAGCCTTTTCTAAAGATGATACACAATAAACCTGCAAACATGGATTACTGGAACCATTAATAAGACCAAGATACATTTATTTTGTTTAGACGGTGTTAAGAGTGTGTGGCAGCAACCAGGTTAGGAGTACAAAGACAAGTGTGTCTTTTCTACAGTAAAGCATGGTGGTGGGAATTTCATGGTTTAGGACTGCATGAGTGCTACCGGCTATGAGGGGCTACAATTCAATGAGGGAACCATGAATGCCAACGTACTGTGACATACTGAAGCAGAGCATGATCTCCTCCCTTTGGAAACTGGGCTGCAGGGCAGAATTCCAGCAAGATGATAACCCCAAAAACACCTCCAAAAGAAAAAAGTTCCTAAAGAAATAAGAGTATAAGCGCTGGACTGGACAAGCATGTCTCCAGAACTAAACCCTATTGAGAATCTGTGGAGGAGCACAAAGTTTCTAACATCTGCCAGCTCCGTGATGTCGTCATAGAGGAGCGAAGGAGGATTCCAGTGGCAACCTGTGAAGCTCTAGTGAACTCCATGCCCACGAGAGTTAAGGCAGTGCTGGAAAATAATGGTAGTGTTGTTCTAAAGTGTTGAAGAAAATGAAAATATATAAGAAACAGTTACAAAAATGTGAAGGGTGTAATCACAGAGCTACTGTAGCTTAGCATTGTCTTTTAGCTTAGAGCAGAATGCCTTAAGAGACCGAACCCACTTGTCCAACTATCTAGAATTAGCTTCCAACAATGTATTTTTTCCATGGTCAGTTACTATTAGCTGCAGCTGATCCGTTTTGGATTTCAAGGCAGCAAGAGCAAGTCACCGATCAGCACAGAATTAAGCAGCGTGACACCAACTTGCTTGTCTGGCCCGTCTGATGATTCAGGCTTTGGAAAAGTTTTATTTTTACCTTGTTTCACCAATGTGGAGGTCATTGTTGAATATTATCTGGCATTCTAAAAAGATTCGTAGGTAAGGGGTTTTAATGAAGGCAATATAGCGGCTGAAACAGAAAAAGTGTATCGGAGACTGAGCAAAAGTTTGATGGGCTTCATGATAACAAGGTCATGGTCATTTAAAATGTCTTCACAATCAAACCCTCACAGATCACATACCCAGGGGTGCTTTGCTAACATGGAGCAGGCAGTACTGAGTTACCTGGTTACTAGTAGCAAAGGAAGCCTGACCTGACAAGGTTGTAAAACCTTGTGCCAATAAGAACCATGCCTTACTAAGACAGCGATGACAGGCTAGAGAATGAAATGGCATGAGCAGGTCAGAAATGACCCTAAGCTCCAGAAACAGACCCATGCTACCCAGTCTAAAGAATCAAATATAGAGCCTGAGTAAATTAGTATATTTTAAATCTGGACTTGCAAATGGGGATGTGTTTGAATCCCTGGTAAATGTGTTAAGTTAATCCCATAGCTGGGAAGGATTCAGTTACATCAACAAAAAAAGAGTCCTGCATGTTGTGAATAAGGTAGATTAGATTGTAAGACTCACTCAAGATAGCTAGTGTGTAATTTATTTGGTACTTAATTTGGCACAAATTTTTTATAACCAATTTACAAACACCCACCTATTCTAAAATGAATTAAAATACATTTTTAAAGATTTTTTTCTGCTGTTTAAAGTAAATAATAAAATCACCCACAATTAAAGCCTCGCCAGTTGAAAGTACTAATCAGTGCTAAGCAATTATAAAAATATAGGTTTCTAAAATACCACTGAGCTTAGGGACCATGGAATAGAGACAAAATGCATTGTGGTATCAAAAAAAGTTTCAGTAAATGTACAGAATAAATACATGGTGCCAGAGTAAAAATGTTCACATAATATGGATCGGAACATAGTTTCAATTAAATGTCTGCATGTTTTTGTGTAAATATGTAAGTTCACCTTAGAAAATGTGTAAGTTAATTAAATAATAAAATAGTACTGCGTGAGCACATGATGGAAGTAGTTACTGTAGGCAGTTCATCGTGGCTTAAAATAAAACTCGTCATGTGAATATTTCATATCTGTCTTCCTCCGAGATGTGCAACTGTCAGCCTGATGGGCAGTGAACATGAGGAGCGATAAAGGACTACTTTTTAATAGCATGATCATGGCCATAGGGAAGAAATTCTAAAATAGAAGCTTACAGCATAAACCTTCAATTCAGTCGATTTTTCTTTCATTAGATCATTCCTAACATCTTTTAGCCTAATAAGAAAGTGATGGAAATTAATGTTATTAAAGATAACATTCAAGGAGGGTCATCTTATGTTCACTTGCTCATTTACTTAATATGTTTTTGTTCCACTCGCACAAGGTGTGAAACTTATTTGAAACATACATTTGAATTATTTGATTTACTTTAAAAAAAAACACAAAAAAAAAACCTACCAAACTACTAACAGTCAACTTACAATTTATCTTACACAATGTAAATAACAACTACCCTTATTATACTTCTAACTACTTTGTGGTGTAAAACTTAAACGTACTTATTGTGCCCAGAGAAACATTTATGCTATTTTATTTATCAGACTTGATTGCAGTTATAAGGGAAGCAGACTAATACATGCATTGGCTGGATCTACAAATACACTAAAAAACCTTTTTGTACCACTTCACACTGCCAAACACTCATGTGCAGTCCTGACTACACTCTGGTTAGTGTTATCCTGATCCTGGGGCATTGGGAATGAGTTTAAATAGGTGAACAGAGCATAAGCACACCAACTGGTTTTCCCCTACCAATCTGCACGTAATGGCCTAGAATGCTATGACACTGGAAATTTAGCTCTGGGGACTTCCATTTCTCTTGATCATCTTTGAAATGTTTTCTACACCTTGATTGGAGTTCACCTGTAGTAAATTTGATTAGGAAAAACACACACCTGTCTACATAAGGGCTCACAGCTAGCATTGCATATAAGAGCAAAAACCAGACACAGATCTGGAGAAGACTACAATCAAATCTGCTGCACTGAAAATTCTCAACACTACAGTGACCGCCACAATTCTTGAATGGAAGAAGTTTGGAAAAATCAGGAATCTTCCTAAATATGCTTCACCAAGCTAACTAATTGGAGGATAACTACCTTGGTAAGAGATGGACACTCTGGCTGTTCTCCAAAGATCCTGTGTGAAAATGGTGAGAAACTTCCAGAAGGTAATCCATTACTGCATCACTCCACCAATCTGGGCTTTATGGCAGAGTGTGGATAGACGGATGCCTATACTTAGTAAAATACACATAAGAGTCTGCAAAAAAATTAACAAAAGAACAGGACTGGGAGAGAAACTATTCTTCGGATTGAGCGTGTTGGACTCATTTCTGGAGACATTTCTGGAGGAAACCAAGCACTGCTTCCAACCTGTCCAATACCAACCCTACAGTGAAGCTAGCTGGTGACAGCACCATCCTCTGGGGATGTTTTTCAGTGGCTGGGACAGGGAGACATTTTAGAGTTTAGGAAAAGCTCAATGGAGCAAGGTACAGAGACATTCTTAATGAAGACCTGTTTCAGAGTGCTCATGACCTCAGACTGGGTTAAAGCTTCACCTTAAAACTATTAAATCTTAGAAAAAAAGAACAACTAATCAGAGACAAAGGGCAAAACCTAAACAATTACTCAACAAAGGCACTAAATGTTAGGACCCACTGTATAGGAATCAAGGACAGAAAATATGAGTAATATAATCCTCTAATTTAAATGGAAAATTAATGATTAGGGTTGAAATGTCTCTAAAAAAAATAACCTATGCATCACAAAGAAGCCAGCTTATCTCCCACATCCTTTTTCTGGTCCAGGCTGCCCCATCAAATGCCTGGGATTTCAGCATGAATATTCAACAGCATAAAGAAGTGCAAAGTAAAAGGAGAGAGAAAAAGCTCTAGCAGCTCCTGCTTTCAACAACTTAGCCTTGGGACAGTACCAGGCACGTACCAGGCCATTTATGATGCGTCACAAAATCAAACACAATCCACTCATTGATCTGAAGCCAGATCTCAGAATGACATGGTGTCTACCATTTCATCTGTGCCAGATGGCTGTGTGCCAATGCTGAGTGCGGAAATGAAGAACGCAGTGAATGAAACTGGGGCATCAGCAGAGTTGTGCTTTTTTCAAATACGGTAGTCACTTAAAAAAAAAAAAAAATTCACAATTTAATTTGAAAAATGAGACATCTCAGGAACAACAGATCATCACAGCACTCCAAACTCTCACATACCACCTTTCCTGTTTCCAATGTGTTATGCCTGGCATAACTGCAAAAAATATATAAAAACTGTAACTATGCTTCTGATTAAAATTCACCTAGGCTGATTTATGAGCCAAGCTACTGGAAATTTTGCACATTAAAGAAGTAAATATTGATCTCAAGACAGGAGAAAAGGAGGTAAACAAAATAGAGTGGTGAAGGGACACATTTTAATTATTTTCCCATGTTTTCACCCAGTCCTGTTACCCTAACACATTCCCACTTCTAAATATTATGAAACATACCACAAGTCACACATTTAATAGTATGTTTACTCATCTGGATCTTCTAAATACCATGGTGTCAGGGTTTGCTCTGTGACAACCCTTTGTTTTGTTCCATTTTCGTCCCTTTATGCCGATCCCTTACTTCCAGGTCTCACGCCCACGTTCTCTCTCTCTTTCTCTCTCCATTCTTGCTGCTGTTTTCATATATATTCTGAGTGTGACATGTGTGTCTTTGCGTTAATTTCCTTAGAGATCAATTGGTGGATTTGAGTAGTCGAGTCAATTACATCATCTGCAATTTTACCAACCACCGGTATTTCCAGATCATCCTCACACCTGCATCATGATTCATTACCTATCAACAGTGTATGTGAACACCAGCTTTTCATTCCAGACCTCACCAGATCATCTGTTTACATTCCTGGTATGGCTAGTTCACAGTGTCTTATTATATTGTTATATTTTTTTGGCTTCCATGCCCACTTTCATTATCACACCACTGCCTTCTCACCTCTGACTGCATGCACAGTATCTTCTTGGATGTACAAGTTCTCCCAGCTCTGGTTCTACAGAAAGCATCACACCGCTCACTTACCATTTGCCCTCCTGTTCGCCAGTAGCCAGCTTCTTGGTCTCTCTCCTTTTGCCTCGTACCATTTTCCCTTTGTTCAAAACGTTCTCACTCAACCTGGGTTGTCTGTGCATCTGTCTTTATGGCTCTTGACAACAATGACATTGACCCAACCTAGGAGACACTTTGGAACCACTGAAGGCTCTTTTGCGTGTCCAGATAACCCATCAACCTGCTACACTGCGGCAGCCTTGCAGTTAAGGTACTGGACTCTGGATCTGATGGTCCAGGGTTCAAATCCCACATCTGCCAAGCTGCCACAGTTGAAAGGCCCTTAACCCCCAATTGCTTAAATTGTAAGACTGTATCAGTTGTAAGCCACTCTGAAAAAGGGCATCTGCTAAATGCCATATTATTATTAACAATAATGATAAACAAAATATTGGACATTAGCAAGAGCAACCTAATACAGGCTTTAAGGTGTTGAAAGATACATTAAAAAACATAATCCTTACAGTGCTGTCTGTTGTATCCAGATGAGAGTACATTCTGTCCAGCAGGTAGATCATCCACTCCAATACTATCTTTATATGTTAACTGGGTTCAGGTCAGCTCACACCAGTTTTCTCAGATGATCCAGCATCAGTCTTTCCAATGTCTTCATCAAGGTTAAAGATGTGTTAAATGACCTCATACATCTGCTCAGCACATGGTTTGAGTACTTTAGGCTGAATGCCACTTTGTCCTTTTGCTTTACAATGCTTGAGTTTTCTCAGCCCCTAAAAGCTTTCAGCAAGGACCGGGCCAAGACTCTGGAGAAAAGGAAGAAAATTGTGAGTTCTACGTGGAACCTTCCTGGGGTTTGCCTTCACAGAGGGTGCATCCAAATAGACTTCACCAAGATCAAGGCAGTGTGGTCAACTCCCTCGTGTCACAAGGAGCTGCAACAAATCCTGGGTTTTGCCAGTTTCTACAGATGGTTCATCCAGGATTACAGCAAGGTGGCAGCACCCCTGACTCAGCCTACCTCAAGACTCTTGGAGGCATACAAGGCCTTTCAGCGCCTCAAGGCACTGTTCACCTTGGCACTTGCACTCATCCAAAATCATCCGATGGACACCATCTTACCTCCCGATCATCTGGTGACCTGCCTGCCCTGGGAAATATGGCATACAGACCAAGAAACCCAGGCTCAAGAACCAGACCCAGGTAATGGCCCTCCTAAATGTCTATATGTCCCCACTGCCATGAAGCCTGCCATTCTGCAATGGGGACACTGCCCCAGGTTTGCCTGCCATCTTTTGTAAGGGGCTCTGGAAAACGTAGGTGCTTCTCGCCAGGGCAGACACAAAGTGGTCAGTTGAAGCCAAAAAAATCAATCCCCTTTCAAAAATAAGACCTGCAGAAAAGATTTCACTTGAAAAAAACACAGATACTCCTCAACCTCAACCGGCCTCAGCTCAACACCGGCCCAACGAGAAGTGCCTGTGCCTGATATACAGTATTAAAGTGAACATGTCCATTCCATTCATTTAATGAATAAAACATAGTTAACTTTTATTACCCAAAAAATTAGATTGATAATCCGACTAAAAGGTTGCTTTTAATGCATGTTTTTGAGAAGTATCCATTTAGGAAAAAAAGCCAAGACTGGTGAAAAGCACATAAAATACCATTTATTTTGAAATATTTCCCATTGGAGAGGCGCTAAAAGCCCCTTTCAGAATTCGCAAAAAGATATGCATGCTGAATGAATCAATTTCATTCAAACAGCCTATCCAATGATGGAATGCAAATCTGATGTTTAAAGTCATAACTTGGTCAATTTTCTAACAAATTATAACCCTTTGATCTGTGTGAATTACCATTTGAAAGGAAAAAAAAAACCTTCTGACCTTTGCACCACCCCACTCAGGAATACAACACTGGCTATAATTCTAACATTGTGAGATCCCATTGCAATCAGGACATACGTTCTTGGTTTTAGGAATTTCTCTTTGGCCATTGGACTTTGACCTTTTTCAATAAAGCAGTTGAAACAAGCTCATGGAACGATTTCCAGTAAGACCCAACACTGCCTTAGTTGGACATAAGGAATCAGCATCTGTTAATAATTAAAAGATAGAAACAGTTAATCCCTGGTACTAAAATCTGTAGTAAATTGGTTCATTGTGTAATTTTTGTTAATTGTTAATTTAACTAATAATTGTATTATTTTCTACAACAGTTACAGTTCAATTTACATATGACATTAACAAATGTAACCATATTCTTCATGAGTAATGAATTATTCTACATAAATTGTATCGACCTCACCCTTTTCTAAAGGACAAAATAACATGTATATTTGATTCTGTTAGAGGTTAGAACAAAATGCAAGTGGAACGAGTGGAGGCCAGGTTGCGACACAGTATCTTGGTGACTACTGGCTGGGCAGGGCTGGGTAGCAATCCAATCCCTAGCTACAGCAAAGCGAGCAGAAAGGAAAAGTGTAAGCTGATCCAGAAGGATATATGTAATAAGTTGGGGTAACAAGAGCAAGCGACAACACCCATCCAAGCGTACCATCACCTGTGTTCGAGCAGGCAAGAAGCCCCAGTCCCCAAAGAAGACAACAGCAGCAAGGGGACTGGCAATTACTGGTGGACCTTGGGAGCAATCGACAGTCAGGCCAGACAAGGTCTTGATGTCCTGTGCAACCAAGCAGGTAGTGCTATTTAAGCTAAACGTGTCCTGAAGGATCAAATGGAGGAAGCTTAAGAACGGAAGAAGGCCAAGTATGCTGACCTAGTGGCTGAGTGTCGGAGGAATGGGTGGAAGGGCTGTTGAAGTGGGCTGTAGGGGTTTTGCAGGCCAGTCTGTACATCGGGCCCTAGGGCTCCTAGGGATATGCGGACTGCACAGGCAAAATGCCATGAACATAATGGAAGCTGCTAAAAAGGCTTAATGTTGGCTCTAGTGAAGGAGGGGGCAGTCTGTAATTATTTATATATAAACCTGCTAAATCATTGCATGCAGATTTTTGTAGCAATTCAACACGTCTACTTGGGTGCATTATATATTTTGTCAAGAAGTATAGAATTGTTGCCTGCAACTCTATTATTTTTGTTTAAAATGCTTTCCAACATCTCAGTAAATACAGAAAATATGTTATTACATTTTCCTTTCTTCATAAATGGCAAATACTACTGAAGGAACCTAACTAGGTAAAGTATAAAGATTATGGGCGAATGTTGCACATTCATGCCATATGACTGGTTTATTTAGGATTGGTCTGTAATAACCAGTAATAATTTGGATTTGTCCCAATTAAAAATACTGTGAAATTCTGTCCACTATCTGGACAATTTATTTCATACATTAATCCATCTCTTAAATGTAATTTTCATAACACTTTGAAATTCTCTTTATATTCTCCATGTTGATTGGGGTTTTTGGTGTTAAATGAAATGCCCTGTCATAATAAGTGAGACTTTGATGCTGGACCTCTGCTAAATGCTACTTCCAGCAGAAGTCCTAGTACATAAACGTGCATGCCTAAGTGACTTTTTTCTCGCTATCCCTTTCTCACGTTCTCATTTCACCTGGCATAGAGCAGCAGGTGGGTAGAAGTACATCAATTGACCTTTATGTTCATTTTCTGAATTGTGTATGATGAGGTTCTGAGCATCCCTGAGGCTCTCAAATCTCACAACTGAACCAGTTCAAATCGTGTACGAGATTAATTGTGGTTGTGGGCGAGAGACTGGCATTTGTTCAGAAAATGAATCTAATTAACTCCTTTGACTGTTGGAAGGTTTGGGATGTTTGTGCACAGCGAGCATTTGGAACCTTGGCAGATAATATTGTGCGTCCTTTTCCGGACAGAGGGATCACAAGGGTCACAAACATATTTGGCAGAAGTTAGCATATTCAATAGGTAAGTCCAAGTAAAATAAATAAGACAGTAGATCAGGCTCAGATAAACGTTCTTAAAAGTTCAGCTTTTCTGGACAAAATTTTGCTAATAAAAATGGCCTTTGTGTGGATGTAACTTATAACATGTTTCTGCAAATTTTAATGCATTCATTATTAAAGAAAAATGGTTCATACAATTTGACACATTTCTAGATTCAAATTTTAAAATTGTATTTTAATTGTAGCTCAAAAGCGTGGTTGGATTGCTAATGATTAATGTAAATTTGCAGTTATCACTGCTTTACAAGTTTGTCATTATTGTGTTTTAGACAAAAGCACGCTGTTTGTGATCTAAGCCGATGCCAGTATGTTTAATGAATTTAGAAACTTGGTTGAAAGCTTGTGTTTGGTCAGGGTGCCCAAAACAAGGCTGTATGTGGGGGCATCTACATACATCGGACGCAAATCAGCCTCCATCCCCAACATTTACACTGTAAGACACTCTTATCCAGAGCGACTTACAACTTATAGTCTTACAATTCAAGCAATAATGGGTTAAGGGCCTTGCTTAAGGATCCGACTGTGGTAGCTTGGCAGAGGTGGGATTTGAACCCTGGTATGGTTTGGTCCAGTATCTTAACCGCTAGGCAACCACAGTCCAGTAAGGTATGGATCTCTGGCTCCTGAGCCCTACCATGGTGAGCTGGGGAAATTCCATTGGTTCATGGAGACCCACTCGAGCACCCCTGACAGACTCCGCCTCCAAACAGAACCAGCCACCCAGTAAATCGTCAAATAAACTTGTTGGCCCTCAGCATATTGCTTATTAAGGAAAAAGAATGCTCCACCAAGTGCTGAGGTCTAAGGTGAGGAAGAATACTTCTGATTGCAAGTGTGTGTACCTTTCTTATTCCCACAGTGAAAGAAAAGTTGAGTTAATATTTAAACAGATGTGTGTTATGACAGTGGCTTATAAGTCTTCAGTGATTTGCAAGCATTATTACCATCCTTGATCATCCTTTTTCCTTTTCCCTGCAGTTAAGATCTGCCATGTGGGCTTATGATTTCCCATGGGGACCAGCACGGCATATATACCCTTTTCATAAATTATTAGTAGGATCAGTAGAATCTACACATATGGTTTCTAAACTCTGTGTTTTTCTCTGAATCTCAGACTGTTAGCGGTAGAAGCCACAAGGCTGTAACTGATGGAGAGATTTCCTGGAACACAGTGACAAAATCTGTACACTAAAATTCCTTTAATTCATTATAAAGCCACCCATAGAATACACCTTGCATTGAATGTACCATGCATTAAAACACACTACATCTGTGACTGCGCTACAGATAAGCTTACTACATTCATGCACATATCTTTGGGATGACTTGATACGGTCAAGTTTTGGAAGCAAATTCTTCAAATTTGTGACATGCTTAAAATTAAGATCCCACTTTCACTGACTTTGCTAGTGCCTAATGATTATTCCTTCCTGTGCCTCCAACAGAGACCTATTAAAGCAGACTAGAGTTTTATAAATCGAAATACAGTATCTTCTGAGGGAAGTATTTCACACAATTGGATTTGGTGACCAGTCAGAACATGAAGGGGACATGGTTATAATAACTTTTTGTGTGTGGCGGAAATCGCTCAAGTGTGGAATGTAGCTTACAGCTTAGTTAAGTTACATATACAGCATGACTGATATATACAGTACTGTGAAAAAGTCTTCAGTCACTGTCAGATTTGTTGATTTAGCATTGGTAATAATGTCCATATATGGCATACTGTTCATAATTAGAAACATTTCTAACTTAGATTCATCACTTCATATTATTATTTTCCAAAGATCGTTAGCATTTCTTAGCCTTTTTACCCAGTTTTCTTCTAAAAAGTTGGTTTCTTGGCTGCTGCCTTTCCAAAAAATGCTAATTTCCTGTATATTCTGATTGTGGGTTTATGCTGGGTCCTCATGTTTCCTCCCACAGTCCAAAGACATGCATGTTAGGTTATTTGGAGTTTAAAAGTGCCTTTGTGTGTGAGCGTGTGTATGGGTGTGTGAGTTAATGTGCACTATGTTGGATTGGCGCCCTGTCTAAGGTTATTCCTGATTTGCATCCAGTGTCTCCAGCTGGGTACAGGCTTTCTTATGACCGTGAACAAGAATTATACGACGTTCGTCAGCCCCCAACCAATGAGTTTTGGGTGTTTTATGCTGTCATGGGGCAGTTCAGTCTGGGTGGTTTGCATGAAAATAATGTATAAGTAGAGGATCAAGGATGTCTCAGGATGGTACCCAGGTGTGTTCCTTCACACCATTTCCTTCCCACTCCAACAGTCAGCTGGCTGACTGCATACATGTGCGGTCCATCGATTTCCAGGTGTTCTGGAGGACTGTCTGTGGTGGTGTGCATGGCGAGAGGACCTGGAACTGGGTTTAAGCTGAAAGATGTGGACCAAAGACATGCAGGAGGTGGGAGTTGGAGTTCATATGGTTCTTCTTGAGTTGTCTTATGTTCTTGTAGGGACCAATGAAATGCGCACTTAACTTTTTCTGTGTCAGTTGACAGCCAGACTCGGTTTCTGGGCTAAAACTGGGATGTTTTCCTTCTTTGTGGTCAGCCTGTCTCTTCATGCGAGCCGAAGTTAAGTGTAAATTGGAGGTTTGGCAGATAGACCAGGATATGATATCATGTTTATTCCAGGAAATACAGGTATCATGAAGTAACCAAGGTATTCCAAAAACGATGGAGTGATGCCATGATTCTGTGACATAATGGTTTCAAAGTGATGGGTAAGATGGTCAGGGTTGGATTCCTAGTTGCTGCATGACTTCCAAGTCGCTAAAGTTCCTCTCAGCAGCAGAGTCTACAAAGGCAGGTAAGACGAACTTATCGCAGGCTTTATGTATACATACTTGAATGACAAGACTATTGTGGTTGTAAAGATTGTTGGGATTCACTGGCGTAATACAGGTGCAGGAAATAAGGGTCAGAGTTGGGGTTTGTCTGTGCATTGTGCTAAGCTGTGGTCATGTGCACCACAGTAGAAACAGAGTCCCTCTTGATGGCAGCATTGTCTCTCCTGTGACCTCAACAAGGTGGATCCGAGCTGCATGGGTTTGTCTCAGGACCTGGGAAACCGGACAGGCAGAGTGGGAATGTTCGCTTGAGGGTGGAGATTCAGCAAATCATCTAGGTGGAATGCCATGTTGATCAGGCCGTCCAGGGACGTTGACTTATCTTGGCACATGAGCTCGGTCAACACATCGGGGTGGAGTCTCTGCCGGAACACCACACTGAAAACTGGTTCATTCCAGCCGCTGCTGGTTGCCAAGGTCCGGAAATCCAATGTGTAGTTCACAACATGGTGCTTGCCTTGTTTAAGAGGATAAGCACTTCCTCCCCCTAGGTCTGCATGATCGAAGACTTTCTTGAACTCGGTACAGTGCTGATCATAGGTGATCAACGCTTTATCATTCTGGTTCCACAGAGCAGTAACCAGGGCGGAGTGGGCCCCTTTTTCAGCCTGGGAGTTTCATACACAAATCCAGCCCACTTTTTCCATGGAGGAGGAATTTGAATAAATGAAACCGCAGCTAGCTCTTACAATGCCCTTTTAATTGCATATAAGTTCAAGTATATGTTGGTAAGTTAACAGAACACCCTTCACTTAAACATGTTTAAATGAGCTTAAGATTTAAAATGGAAAAAAAATGTGATAAAGATGAAAACATATTTACATTTGTACAGGATCAATAAGTTGAAATTAAAATAATTAAAATGTTAAATTGCATTTTTTTCCCCAACAGAGAGGTGCTCTATTGTTAAGTTTCCACTAAACTCTTATACTTCTGAATTATGTTTATTATTTTCAGCTTGAAACTGGACATTTGTGATTAATGGTGTGTATTGGGCTCTACAAAAATAAACTACGCTAAGTCGACATTGCAAACGTTGCGCAATAGCTGACAATTCAAGATTATTTCCATATCTCTGTTTACCGGCTGCAGCTGGAGTCTGTCCTCTGGAAAACAAGTTAGTTAATTTTGCACATTTGGCAGATTCTTCTTCCATCTTCTTTCTTTTTTTTAATCTGGCCTTTTCGGCTCCACCTGGCCTCTTTTTACCCTCCATCACAGCCGACTGACGCTTCGTGCTACTCTGTTGCTATATTTAATTTTCAGAAAAGACCGCTTGTGGGCGCAACCAACTCAAACATTTGGGAGGGGGCAATTCCCTCAGATGGTAGAAACCATCTAATGATGAATAGAGAATGCATACGGAGATAAATGGAGAATGAACGCAATAAGAAGATTAGATAAGTGACAGATAAGTGTCAAAATTATTTTCCCGTCCAACCGTCCCAAACTCGAGATTAATATGAGCCGGCCCATCGGAAATCTTCCCGAATCTCCCGATTAGCCACTCCGGGCCTGGCAGTTACCCACCTTTCCCGTGATTTTCTGGCGATCTGAGAGGTCCTTCTGATCCATAAAGCAGAGGGTACACTGTGGTAGGAAACCCTGGCATCTCTCTGGGATTCTATTGTGTGGGCAGGAGACTTTTGTCTGAGGCATCAGTTGTCGGTCTTGGTTAGCAAGGGTGTACCAGCTACCTCCATGTTAGGCAAAGTAATCTGTTACATCCAGTGTGTAAGCACACACAAGGTGGGTTTAGGAAGCAATTGCAGGTGTTTATTGGAACAGGCAAACAGAGTTTCATAAACGTAAGACAGGCAGAATCAGAGTCCAGATAAACAAAGTAACCCAATTGGTAACCAGTATATCAATCAGGTAAACCCACAGCTCGGCTCAGTTTGTTTATTTGGCTTCATTAACATCGCTGTTGGCATCAGTGGCCATCTAAGTGACATACACAAGGTTATATTCATGCACAAGTTCATTTCAAGACTAGTCATATACTGTATACATAGTATACACACACACAAGTCAAAGCCAATTTAGAGTAATCAATTTACATTTACATTTAAGGCATTTAGCAGACCCTCTTATCCAGAGCGACTTACAACTCATAGTCTTACAATCCAACCAGTTGTGGGTTAAGGACCCAACTGTGGCAACTTGACAGAGGTGGGATTTGAACCCTGGACCTTCTGGTTTAGAGTCCAGTGCCTTAACCGCTAGGCTACCACAGTCCACAGTAATTAACCTAATGCGCATGTCTTTGGGAGGACTGTGGGAGGAAACCAGAGTACCCGGAGTAAACCTACACAGACACGGGGAGGACATGCAGACTCCACACGGAAAGGACCCAGGCCACTCCACCCTGGGATTGCACCTTCTTGCTGTGAGGCAGCAGTTCTATCCACCGAGCCACCGTGCTGCCTGCATGGCTCAGAAGGTAATCAGGTAATTACTTTGCATCTAACCGGCGGATGTTTAGTATTTAAATCCTAATGGAGGTGGGGCTTCTCGGACTCCAATAGGTCCCACACAGGTAACCTTGATCTTCAACCAGTACCTGGGAGATGGCGTTCGAGTGAGCTTGGGTAGTTTATTGTTCGGAAGTGTGTGCGCTCTGAGCTGGCTGACACAAAAATGAGGGGATATTTCAAACTTAAATATTCCTTAATAAAACATCCTATATTTTTGTGAGCTGTGTATATACAGGCAAGGCTGGAATGTGGTCCGTCACCAAGGGTCTGAGCTGACATCTCTGTTATTTGCACGAGGGTGCCCTTTTGCACAAAACAAAGTGGACATTTAACATGCACTCAAGCATTTTTACAGCTGAGCGTAAAGTGACTGGAATTATAATTACCAGCCCTTTTGCTGTACATCAGCTTTGAATGCTACTAGCTCTTCTTCTGCAGCAGCATTTTGCAGTCTTGTGCATGTTGGGGATTGCCACATGGACATCATTCTTCTTTGAATAATGACACCTTAGTGGTAAGCATTTGAATCAAGCGCTACCTTAAATTTGACCAGGCTTATGAGAATAATGTACTGTATTCTGAAAACTTGAAAAGTGTAAGAAACATTTCTAATGTTGCATGGGTAACACCGTTTGTGCATGTCCAGATTTAAATATGCTGCTCATGAACCTGCTCATGTATGAAATGATTCTTGGTTGTACTGAATCTTGAATAAAAAAGAAAAAAAGAAAGATGAGTCATATACTGCTCTGTTCACAGTTGTTGGGTAGACAGCTTCTTTGACTGCACAAAAGAAGTGGGACAAAAAACTTTGTTTGAATAGACATTTTGTCTGAACAAATCTGACTATGCAAGAAACAAAAAAAAAATCTGGTTGACATTAGCCTAAGTGAAAATGGCTATAGAAAAATAATTATATGATTTGTAGTAGGTGTGTTCTTTTGCTGGTACTGTACATTGCTCTCAAAGCAGGCTGGCAAATGCTTGCTTGTTGTAATTAATATGTGACACACATATTTGGGCAGCAGTCCATATGACTTAGTTAGCCATTTTCCAGTTTGTATGTTTATTTGGTTTGCTTAACATTGCTATCGGCATCAGTGGCCATTTCAGCGACACACACACACACACACAAGTCAATGCCAATTTAGAGTAATCAATTAACCTAACACGCATATTTTTGGACTGTGGGAGGAAACCGGAGTACCCGGATTAAACCCACACAGACACAGAGATCGACATCCAGACTCACAGAACGGACCTAGACCATCCCCATTTTCTAATAGTTTAGGTTTTAAAATGTTGACTACTGAAAGTTTTTGTGCACCTGTAATGCACATATCTTCTATTATGGCCCATCCAAAAGCATTTATTTGTACAAATGACAATGCTGATAATGTTCCTCTGGCAGCTTGTGCACCTGGTTATGATCTGTCCAAGAAGATACAGGATCTTAGCCTTGGGATTGGGAGCTGGAGAATCTTTCTAGCTATGGATTGTTTTATGTATTTTCTCAGCAGATGACACGTCTGTGCATGTTTTAAGCATGTAATGCGATTATCCACTACCCGATACTGTTCAGAAAGCTTAAAGCACCACTGCCTCACAGCAAGAAGGTTCCGGGTTCAATCCCAGGGTGGAGCGGCCTGGGTCCTTTGTGTGTGGAGTCTCTGGGGATTCCAGAGTCCAAAGACGTTCATGTTAGGTTAGTTGTTGTAAGGTACTGGCCTCTGGAATAGAAGGTCCAGGCTTCATATCCCAACTCTGCCAAAGCTGCCACAGTTGGGCCATTGAGCAAGGCCCTTAACCCACAATTGCTTGGATTGTAAGATTGTATAAGTTGTAAGTCGCTCTGGATAAGAACGTCTGCTAAATGCTGTAAATGTAAATGTCGGCAAGTAGCGACTCAGGCGGCCGATGCTCTAGTGTTACTTCTCGTTTTTGGTGAGTATTCATCCACTGAGT
>JAVSBV010133527.1:0-17176 GCA_033117975.1 Parotocinclus spilosoma | reverse complement strand
ATAGCCAAGCAAAGAGTGCAGCGAAACGAGACGAGCCATTGGATAAATGCTGGGCTTTGTCCCGCCCATCGGACGCTTAGCGTCTCTGGGGGTCTATGGGGCAGTGGGCTGGCCTCGGCTGGCCTGGATGCTCAGCTTCTACATGATGATCGGATGATCTGTCTGAGGCTGAAACCCTTTTTGATTGACAGCGAAATTAGCGAATCAGCGATCTTCTGGTGTAAACATCCGTGGTAGCGTTTAATTTTAATTAAAAAAATTTTCTTTAAAACATTCTGTTCTAAGTTGAGAGGACACTAGTCAAGTCCATGGAAAAGACGCCTTGTTGGTACAATAGGTCACAGATCTTTTTCTTGAAAAGGAACGGAGGGTAGAATTTACGTTTAAATAAACATTTTATGATGTAGGCCGAAACTGAGCTTCCCCTCCTTGAAAGACTGGTACCTTCATACCTGTTCCTTTATGCTTATTTATTGTACGTGTTCTTAAGTGTCAGTGGAAAAACTTTTAAGTTCTGGGTAGCATCGGTTTCCAGTATGTAAAAAATATTAACAAGCAATATTTACATAGAGTATGAATGGGAAATATGAGAGTATTTTATCATATCAGCTTTTTTGAGAATATGGTGTATATCCTTAGTGCCTAAAGAACATTAATGAACTGAAATGTTTTATTACAAAGACTGTAATTAGATGGAATATAGAATAAAGATCACTCTACTAAGTATGGAATAATATTTAAATAGCAGTTTTATAGAATCTATGCTATTGATGTATATTTTCTGTGATCACATGTATTTTGAGAATGTCTTTATTGTTTAATAAAACGTCTGTAATATTTTTACCATATCGCCCAATAGTAACCTATAGAATGATTGAGTACTTGCCAACATGGCTGAAGATATGAGAATCTGCCAAAAGGCTAAATGTAAATAAACTAAATTTTAATTGAATTCTTTCAAACCCCTTTTATTGGACGGAATACCACCACTGGTTAGGTTTGGTACTAGCAACTTGCAATTGTTAGTCGTTTTTATTATTGCTAACAGACGTCATTAACAATCCCGAGCTACATATACCATCTCCCCAAGCTCTTTTTCCCATCCCCAATTCAAGCCGTCATGCATTTACTTAGACCACATCAGAAAGATGATGAATCAAATGACGAATGATCAAAGGACCCCATCTCCTTCCTCCTGTTTTAGGTACCTCATTTACTTGACAATAAAACAGATTACAGTGAGAAACATGAGCAAATGTTAGGTGAGCAATACAGGCACGTGTCAACGGACCTCATATTACACACTCACACATACACACACACACACACACAGCACAATTGTTGTGTTGTTCTCAAATGTCTCTCAATTTATGACATATGGAAAATGTTTAAACACGTGGAATGACATATGCAAACAGATACCTAAAGTCTTCTATAGTGTCAAATAAAAATGGACACTTCTCTATTAAGAATTTCTTCAGATCCTCCACGATCAATGGGTTACCACCAGTAGGCTCTGGTTTTAGCCCAATTTACAGATTTTCGGAATAAGATAAAGCTTTTTTTTGGTCAGCAAAGCATTTTCATATAGATTCTGAAGAAATTTGTGGTTCAGTGTCTGTCCAATCCTAAGCCAGTCGTAGCTTTTGAGCACAGACTTAAACATTATTGTTTATTCTCTGGTATAAATACAGCCCATGAGCGCATATACACACAGATCATCAATTATATCACCATACCTTGGGAAATATGTTATTTACTGTATAACAATCTATACAGTTATGCCAACCCAACACAATTATTTACCTTACTCGCATGTTGATGAATGACAATGGGAATATGGGCTCTGTGTCACCCAGCAGTTAGACCCTATAAAAGCAGGGCAGTCTAAACCCTGAGAGCATCAGATAATCCGAACTCTCTCTTCCCTCCTCCTGTAGACTGAGCATGAAATACCACCAAAACTTGCCTACTGAGGACACGGGAATCTACAGAGACTCAATTTACTGGACTAAATAACGCATAATTCACTCAAATAATGACAGATTCACTCATATTTATTTGAGAATATAAATATCTAATAATAACTATTGTTATTATTATTATTATTATATAAATATATAATAATAATAATAATAATAATAATGTAAATATATAATAATAATCAGAATAATAATAATCATCATCATCATAATAATAAAAATACTACTAATAATATATATAAATATATAACCTAATATATATATATAAAATATAAATATTATATTAATTAATGTAATAATAATCTATAAATTGAACTATTTTAATAATTTGTTGTTTTTATACTTTCTTTAACTTTGAAAAAAGAATTAATCAATTAATTAAAGCTGCCCAATGAGTTAGGTTCCCTTTTTGAGTCGTGCTTCTTCATCTAAGGTGGGGAGTGGGGAATTTTTTCCTTGCCACTGTTACTCAATTTGCACTGTGAGCCTAGACGCTGTAATGCTGCTTTTTGAAAATGTGAGATGATGCTGTGTTGTAAAAAGCAATGTGTAAATACATTTAAACTCTCAATTAGTTAAATATTTTCATTTCCTCAGACAACTTAAGTATAAATTATGTCGCCTGGCTCGGTTAAAGCCAATTTGTTGTCTACATTTCACCGAAGATACATTTCTCTAATCTTTGTGCAAGTGTAAGATGTTTGCAAATATACAAACTATTCCTAGCTGCTCTCTGCTGGAGGTTATGGTAAAAGATGCTCTTATGTTTTGCAGGTGTGAGCATGTAGATGAGTGATATTATTACAACCCTGTCAAAACAACCTTACTAAAATAAATTGCACCACATGAGTCAAGCTTAAAAGTGTGAGGTATGCCTGGGTTTGTAATTCAGTGTATAATATCAGTGATATCTGTGATTATAGTGATAAGATCATTCATTAATATTAAATGTTGACTGGAGTACCCTAAGGTTTGAATTACAACACAAACTAAAACAAGTTACCACTCGGAAATATGTCGTGATGTTTTCTAAACAGTTCACGTAAACAAACAAATGATTTTATCACAGTTTTGCTTGGATAGTCCCATTAAAAACAAGTGATCTTGATGCAATGTGAGCCAGCACCTATTTAATTATTACGATTTACTTTTGATACGGACAATACGAATACATTTCACGAGTCATTTTAAAATAGAGATCAATGGCTCTCGTTTGTGTTGCATAAACCCGGAGCTTCCACAAACTCGTGCAAACTTTGAGCGTAGTCCGTAGCGCTGGTACTGGTGCTGGTTTGGACAAACAGCATCACCTGTGAGCCCGAACATCCACATGACGCGACGGTCCACAAGACAGACTTACCTGTTGGTCCCTCGAAATGTTCTCCACAAATTCCGACGGCAATAAGCAGTATTAAAGTCAGTGCGTGCATCGTTATTCCGATTTAAAAATCCTCCCAGTGTCACGGAAAAGTCGCGCGCTTTTACGCCCGGTAGCCGCTCATGTCCTGATACTGGTACTGAGTTTAAGCCTGAGAGGTGCCGCGAACGCGCTTGCCCGAGACGGTGCTGATGACGTCAGGACCAACGGTTCAAAACGAGTTTTATTGTCTCCTCTCTCTCCCAGCTGCGCTAACCCCCCAGCAAATACACACACACGCACACACACACACACACACACGCACGCACACACAAAACTACGCAGGCTAGCGACGAGGCAACGGCGCCCTCCCGTGGAAACCACGTCCCGCGTCAGACTCCTCTTTCTTCCCACTTCCAAAAACGTGGTAGGTCAACTAGCACTTTTGAATTTGCCCCCAGGGGTAAATGCGCGTCTGAGGCTTCATGGGTTCCACATTAGACCAATTCATGTTTGTCTTGTGTCCAAAGCTCCTGACATCACCACAGACTTCTGTCAGAAACGTAAGGGGAGCAAGACAGGACAGGCAGGTGTCCGATCAGGGCACAACTCTTTCCACAACTCTGTACAATCTTCAAATGCCTCTCAATTTGCATCATTTAAAAATACACAAACTAAATAGTGATTGAAACCCCTTTTTTTATTTAGAAGTACCTTAATGTTCACGATTCAGCAAGAATGCCTGAACCATTCCTCAGAGATTTTGTCTCAAGTCTTAAGCTTCAAGTCTCAAGCAAGTCCCAAGTCACTGTGGAAAAATTCAAGCAAGTCAAGTCATTCAAATTATTATGCCCTAACTCCAATTTCCATATTTAAAACATGTAAAAGACACTTTGTCATGAAGAGATGAATTTTATTTTCAATAATGAGAAGTACTGTTGTATTGTTTCTTGAACTTTTAGGAGGGTTAAATATGTTGAAGAAGATAGGTGTCCAATAAAATAAAACCAAGTACATAAAATAAATAGCGTTAGCTTAACAAACACAGTCACTTACCTCTCTCTGGGGGTTTAGAAGTGGCGAATGAAGTTTGAAGTTACATACAGACATTAAAAAAAAATACAAGTCATTTCGAGTTATATGTGCCAAGTCTAAGTCAAGTCTCAAGTCATGAATAACAAGTCCAAGTCAAGTCGAGTCTTTTATCAATGTTCATCAAGCAAGTCTCAAGTTTTTAAAATCGCGACTCGAGTCCGACTACAGTCATGTGACTGTTAATATCACTGAGGAGCTGCAAGTCTGTGTGCTGCATATCCATGATGTGAATCTCTCATTCCTCCACATCCCAGAGGTGATATATTACATTGAGTTGATGACTGTAGAGGCCATTTGAGTCCAGTGAACTCATTGTCATTTTCAAGAGACCAGTTTGAGATGACTTGAGCTTTGGGACATGGCACCTGACACCTGCTACAAGAAGCCATCAGAAGAAGATACATAAGGATGGTCATAAGGGGATGGACATTATCAAAAATAATACTCGGGTAGGCTGTGGTTTTCAAACAATGATCAGTTGGTATTAAGGGGTCCAAAGTGCACCAAATATATTGCACTGTTACATCAGAAGCAACCTGAACCATTGATACAAGGTGTAATGAATCAGATCCTGATGTATCAGGGACGTTGTTGTTGTTGTTTTTAAAGGAAGTGAGCTTCATTAACACATTAATATTAGATCATTACATTCACATTTTGAAAAAGTATTACTATATCATTGTCATACTCCAGCTACTCAATTTCTGTCTGATATTTCGGATCGTTTGAAACCTGCACTCTGTGTCTTTAAAAACCCACTAGTGGGTGTTCCAATCTGTTCACAATTACACATGAGTTAAAACTGATTTACTTCTGAGCTCACCCTAGCATGCCTGCCTCTTTAGATCCCAGGTTGGGATAAAAATATCAGACTGTATATTCTGTGTATTGAGTATGGAAACTGTATTAGCTATATTTTTAAAACAGCAGGAACACTGAATTTGTGGTTTGACAGCTTTAACCCCAAAGGGCTCTCAGAGCAAAAAGAGATAGTCACATAATCATGGTCACCATCATCAGCAGTAGCAGCTGTAGGATCATCCTGGTTTAGAAAATGTAATTCTGTACAAAATTGGCTACACTCACTGTGCTGCATGCTTATAAGTCACTGGCTCTGTAAAAGCTCACAACTGTGATCCAGGAGAAAAGCATTACAACTCTCACAAAGGTAATGGTAGACTTGAATGTTGAGTTGAACGCAACTTGACTTCTTCTTGGTTCTTGAAGGGGTTTCACATCTGAACTGAAGAATCTTTTCAGATGAGAGGTGGATCTTCAAGAATCAAAAAGAGGTCCAGTCGCCAGTGCAACTAACAATCAACCGCAATATCAGTGTCGGGAACCAGCAGTGTATTTAGAGTAAGAAATGGGCTAAAATCTTAAAGTGTAGAAGTGGCAAAATGGACGATAAGTTTAGAAACAAGTTGGTCTCAAAGGTCTCACAGAATTATTTGAAACACCATGAAGACTTAACCAAATGCTTTAAAAAAGCTGGCTTGAGACCAACAGGGGGCAAGTAAACTTTTTTTTACAGGAACACAGTCCAGGATAAACAAAGAGCCACCATGGTAGCTCCAAATAATGCATCTGAGAATAAACAGATACATAATCCCTGATCTGTTACTGCACCTTTTAAGAAAGGATGTGTACAAAAAAGATGCATTTCCAAAAATCTGGGGAGCCTCATGCTGTCAGTTCATGTATTATTCATCAGACTAAGAGTGATGCTTCTCCCTATTGAGTAGAAGCTGTTTTCTCCCACAAAAATGAATGCCAAGCACATTAACACATGCAGAACACGAACCCTCAACTAAACAACAAGGCTTGGACAACTATGTTTGAAATGAGTGGCTCCATAAATATTCTACAGACAAATATTTACTCTAAACATGAGACTTCAATATAGATGAGTAGAGGGTTAAAAACTTTTGTATGTAGGGAAATTCTGTTATGACAGGAACAAAAAACAAGGTGACATACACACAGTAAATACAGTACTCAATATATGCAGTGCAAAAACACAAGACCAAGTGCAGGCAATGTTCTTCACAGTGAACCTTCACGTGTTATGCGTGATACGGAGCTCCACAGCTTATGATTTTGTATTTTGTATTGTTCATGCTGTGAGACTGGGGTAATGGTAGACCATTATGGAACTGAATAGCAGCTGGCAAAAATCTCTCCAGTAACAGTTCCTAGAGTACCTTGGTGGAATGTCCTTGCTCTATATTTTTAAAAGATGCTATATAGTACAATGGAGGGGATGAGGAGAATTTTCCATGTTCTTTTTAGTTCAGTTTGGTTTTTCTCTGGCTTTGGCATTGAGTGATTCTCAATCTAGGTCCTCGAGCTACAACCGCTATGTAGTTTTTAGTGTTTTCTCCACTCTCAGCACACCTGATCCAACTACTCAGCTCATTAAGCCTATTACTGAGTCAAAGTGAATGCGTTTAAACAGAAAAAAAGCCATAAACTGTTCAGAGATGGACCAAACCAGGATTGAAAAACACTGCTCTAGAGTTTGTTCTAGTGTCATGCCTATAATGCTGCTAGATAGTAGTTCCATCCAATAGGTGCAATTTGCTTGTTGTAACTCAACATTTTTAATTTTATTTTCTAAAGTTGTTCAGTACTAAACACATGTTGAACTATTGATAATGAGTACTGGTCATTTTTTTTTACAAGTTTCTCCCATCACTGTTACTCAGTACTATTAAGCTTTATATGAGTAACAGGACTGAGTTTTCAGCACATAGTTAGTAAATACAACATGGCATCCCTATTAATAGCATTAGAACCCAGAGGCCATTTTTGACAATTTACAAAATTTTCATTTTTACCAGAAACATATACTGTAGCATCTAATAATGACTTAACTGGATAACTAAGATAACAGGATAAGTTGAGCTTGACATTTAACCCTAGTTACAAAATCATCAATTATAAAAGAAAAGAGAGCTTGATCTTCCCATGGTCTACAAAATATGACTTCCTATAAATAAGTGACTTGTAGTGTTTTCTATAATTTTCACACCAGCAGAGTGAAACAGCTTTGGTATAAAAAAACTTCTCAACCAATCAGATTGAAAGTTCAGAACTAACTGTTGTATAAATAACAAACAAGATATTATATTTGCAGTAATAATTTAGAGAAAAGGGCAGCACGGTGGCTCGGTGGGTAGCATCGCTGCCTTACAGCAAGAAGGTCCCGGGTTCAATCCCAGGGTGGAAAGGTCTGGGTGCTTTCTGTGTGGAGTCTGCATGTCCTCCCTGTGTCTGCATAGGTTTACTCCGGAAACTCTGGTTTCCTCCCAAAGACATGTGTGTTCGGTTAATTGGTGTTCGTAAAGTGGCCTTTAGTGTGTGACTGTTTTTGTGTGTGCCCTATGATGGATTAGCGTCCCATCTAGGGTTGTTCCTTGCACCCAGAGTTGCCAGGTGGGCACTGGCTGGCCCGTATGGATTAAGTGTAAGGTGAATGAATGAATGAATGAATCTAGAAAAAATGAATGCATTTCAGTATTATTTAGACCACTAAAAAGTCAAATGTTCTTTTGTCTTCAGAGGGAACGTTTTTTTGGCATGCTACACCAGAGGATGTGGTAGTTTCCGTGGCTCATGGCAGAATTTGAATGATTACACTGTTGTTGTTGCAGATGTTTTAACAATTTGCATCTCCATGAATTTAGCACCCCTGTGTTGCAGATAATCTGTCATTTTCCGTCATAATCTGTCCAGACATACACACAACTTCAAGCACGAGGCCGATGTGTCTTCATCAGCAAAATCAGTTTATAATTTAAGCTACCATAGTGCAAATGTACCATTTTTAGAGGTCCATGTTTTGGCAATAAGCTTTCTATCTAACTCACCCTCCTTCATACCAGTAGGGAGGCTACAAGAACAAGCCTCTTTGTGGAAAAAAGACAAATGATCTCTATAAAATGAAGTCAATAGGCATAACTGTAATAATAGCTGGGAATGGTGCTAGGCTATCTTACCCTGACTTAACTATATTTTTTTGTATTTTAGATTTAACATTAAACATTAAAGCCCCCAGAGTTAAGCTGCTAATCTTTCCAATAGTCACAAACGCATAAAAACTATAGATATGTAATTAATGACATATTACTCAATAAAAACTGGACCTGCAGTGCACATTAGGAGCTGCTGCCAAGCCACAAATACGTAAAAATATAACAAACTGCTTTAAAACGTAATGGTAAACTGTACTGTAAAGGTCTATTCACAATGAAATGTGAACTTTCTGCATTTCAGTATGCTGGATCCAAAAACCACAACTGTTTCCTTTGATCACAAATGATTTTTTCCCTCAAATGCTGTCTACTTATAAACTCTTACAGCAAAAAGTTAATATTATTACAGTATTTAGATATGTTGCATACGCAAAAAGATAATTAATGCAAGGAGAGACAAGGTAAATAAGAAATGCTGAATATGCAATCTGTATAACTAATAGGAAGACTGATTATTACACAGTTTAAATCTGCTGGTGGCTGAAGTTTATGGCCATATAAGCAGCATGAAAAGCACCGAGAGCAAATCACTTAAAACACTTTAATAGTTTGAATAGTTTGTGGACAGTGCCAAAATAACCCTCATACATTCTGTTACTTTTGTGGTTGTTTTGCAACATCCAATCAAAGGACAAGTACATCTGATTTTGTAGGAAAAGGCTATCATGCATATTTTGGGATTAAAATGGGTGACCAGGACAAACCCTGGGAACCACATGATGGCAGACTAATGCTTGTGTGTACAACGTGAAAACCCTAATCATACTGTAACTCTTCCAGAGCTATCCAAAAAGAGAAAACTTTTAAAACAATTAAACAATTAAAATGTACAATTTAAAATAAACAAATGTTGATCTCTTGGTTAGATAGAATGCGTGAAACAAATATATGACATTCTACTGCTACTTCAGAACTTCTTATTACTCTTAATATTGGACTGTACAATATTTACATCAAAGGTGAATGATGTTGAAAGCAAACATTTCTTATTTGTGTGAAAAAAAGATGTATTACATATTTTGGAATTCATATCTGGAATCAGCACCATTTGGGGAGAATAAAAAAAAAAGGTCAGTAGTTCGTTCAAACGTAGACCAGTATAATTAATGCCATCCTTCTCAGGGAGTCCGAAGCTGACGTACTGCGACTCTACATAACATTTAAAACCGGAATGTGTTCTAATCTAAAATCAGGCTGACCAATCAGAGGTCCGTTGTCAGGCAGAAAAACATATCCTGATAGTAGTAATGCACAAGAGCGCATATGAGAAGCAACATGGTAACTGTAAAAATGTGGAGGTTAAATATAATACTTTATATGGGGGAGCATGACTGACTGAAAGGCTGAGGAATGAAGGTGGATGTCTCGCAGTGACTGTATACAACCGTTTTCTTGATTATTTAAGTGCATTTTACTCTATTTATGTCCACGAAAAACAAACAAGAAAAACTATAGTGCCTATCACTAATGCTTGCTTTTCTTATGCAGGTTAACTTTGTCAAAGTTGCTGCATATACGTGACCTGGCCTTTTTGTACGAATCAACCTGCAGCATGTAAACAAGACAGAGAAAAGATCCCTGCAAGTAATCTACTAAACTTCAGGGAATCAGCAAGGTCAGAAAACAGGCTGGCAAGATTATAGATGACCGCTGTCAGCGTGGACACCACCACTTAATCCTTTCTCTACGGCAGAAGATTCATATCCACCAAGCTGGTGCAGACATCTTTTCCCCACGAGCAGTTGCACAAATACCATAAACTAGAGTGGACACTTGGGCAATTTAACCTAAAAGCCAACCACACCATTATTTATAGCACTTTAAACTATTCAACATGGGTAAGAAGAACTAAGTTATACTCAAGTTATTCTCTAGATAGGGAAACTAAGACTTTGTTGTTCAGTTGATAAGATTGCTGGGTGACCATATGTTCGTAGATGGACACCTGTACTTGGTAAGGGTGGGGCTGTCATTTCAAGTAATTGATGGCGTTATGACAATGTATATGTATTCATAGATAAAGCAAAATTAAATTTGGGAAGTCCCTATTTTAAGTTTGTTTTTGTTTATCTTGGGGGTTTTTTTGCACCCAGTTGTATTTGACATAACAGATATAGACAGTCTCTGTAATGCTTCTATAAATGTGCAGAATAACACAACAGTGCTTAATCGCAGTGCTCGAGAACAGCAAGGTTTGAGAACCTAAGAAAAAGATAACTGACAAGTTTTTATTGATACAGATATTCTATTTTAAAGGTTACTGTATTACGTGTTGCACTATGAGCAGTGGTGCTTACACGTTCCAGGGATTTTTTCACACTCTGTGTTCCCTTACCTGATGTTTTACAAATGAATGACTGCTGTACAGGTTACTGCAGAATTGCACTAATATTTTTTGAACAATACCAAACTTTGATTATCACAGTGTTTTTAGGAAGAGTTCCTTTGCTTCATTGTTTTCTTGCATCCTTGATACTGTTTTTTCTCCTTCTGACTAGTTGATTACAGCATCCCACTGCGACTGGTCTGTGCAAGTACTAATATGGGGTAGGGATTTAAATAGTTAGGAAATGCACTGGCCTGGAGGAAGCAGGCTATGTAAGGTTGTTAAAGTAAAAAGTACTACAAATCTGATCAAATGTACACATAGAAATAATCGAAAAGTATACAAGTACATGCTACTAAATGTACTAAATGGCAAATAGGTTATATAATTATTTATTTATACTGCATATATTGGTTTTTCTACATACACTCACTTTAGGTATAGTATATTAGGTATATTAGGTATACCTCCTTCTTTTATACAACCATTGTTCATTTTATCAGTTCCTCTTACCAAATCGGAGCACACTGTAGTTCTGTTATTACAGACTGTAGTCCATCAGCTTTTTTAATTATCAGCACCCCCAGATATCAGGCACTATGGGGGTGGGGGTGATAATTCTCAGACACAGCAGGGAGGATAGATTAAGATTAAGCCTGTGAATTGACAGTGGTGATTATATTATGAAGATTATATTACTTGCTACAGAGCAATAAATCACCATATGTGATCAACCACGATAGAAAATGACATATCTGAATACCCCAGCAAGTAATGGGTGAGGGGAATTATAGCGGCAGACTTCAACAACCGACATCCAGACAGGCTACCAATTTCACACAGCATTGTTGCATCCCTCATAGCCAAATTCAGTAAAACCGGGAGTGTGAACGACAAGCCACGTAGCAGTTGTCTTAAGACCTCTACCGAAAACCACGAAGAAGCCATTTTTGGCAGCCTTTGTAGTAGATCTGGTGACTGAGCAGGCCAAAAAAGGACACTCGTTACCCCATTCCTTCTCAAAATCCAGTCATCCAATCCCCATGTTAAAGAGTTACATGTATTCCCACTACGTTGTCCGAGCTCTAACCCTCCAGCATTCCCCTTTTTCACTGTCCAGCACTAGCTTCCAGATTTTCCATTACCCAACAGTGTATTTGGCTTACTGACAGGATTACTCCAGGCAAGGCCATATAGCTCCATACTGCGTTTCTAAAATCTGTTGATTATTCACCATAGACTTTGCATTCTTGAAAGTAATATTTGTTGCCAGATTGATGGAACAACCCTGGAAGTCTCATGTTTTAAAAGTCTGACCTTAAATGATTCATTATTATATTAAAGAGTTTGTTTTAAAGCTTTGTCTTGAGGTCTTGTTTTACATTATGACTCTCTTTATGGGATTCTTCCTGCTAATAGCTAGTCTGCCCCTTCAGAAGTAAGCCTTAGCACTGAGGTAAGAATATTTCTATTTTGTGTGTATTTGTACGATGACTAAGATAAGCACTGTGAATTGAAGAACAAACCTGTGATTTGTGCTCGTGCCCTGCGTGTCTTTTCTTTTTTTGAGCCATTGTTATTGGTAAAATTTGGCACAGGTCTCTGGTTGAATGTCCCTAACCTCCACAAAAGCAGAAACTTATATTGATTAGACAAGATAATGTTTTTTTTCTGTTCAGTTTCCATGAGACTATGCCCAGGGTGGAATCAGATTCCTGTTTTTGGTTGACAGGAGCTGAATTCAGTATGGTCTTTCGCAGCTGTATATTTTGACTAGTAATGTCATTTAATACGATATTTTTATTGTTTTTTGTTTTTTGTATCCTTCTGTGTACATTCCAGGGACTTTTATACGGTATGCACTGTTTAAAACTGTGTTACATAATGTGAAACAGGACATTGGCGTGTATGGACTGTTACACGGTAGCTGGTGGAGATGAAAACATGCTTAAAAAAACAATAACCTGAACATATTTGAATGATATGCTGGACTGAATGCTTCATAGACTGTAAGGATAATGCATGTAAGGTCAGATGGTGCACCATGTACAGCTCATTGTTGATTTTTTTTTCCGAAATAGGTTATCAGTAGTGTGCAAAGATCATGTATATGTTGAAATATGGACGTTTCATTTTATAGGCCACCAAGCAAGCATCTAAAAGATTGAAAAGTGTATGTTCTTTATAGCTTTTAATGGCAATAACCATGAGCTAGGATGGCATCTTCAGAGGTCCCCGGTTCAATTCCCGGGCCGGATGTGTGTTCGTCTCATGGGTTTCCTCCAAAAACTTCAGTTTTATTACACATTCCAGCAACATGCTTTAAGTCAACTGGTCTTTATAAAATGTCCCAGTGACAATACCCAGCCACTGTTTTAAGTTTTAAGTTAATAAAATGGGAGGGTTGTAGCAGGAATGGGATCCAACGTTAAACCTACTCCAGTGTGGAGGAACAATTTCTGAAGCTAGTCACTTATGCCGTATTCTTTCTACTTCTCAAACAAGGTCTTAACAGAACACCAATTAAAGCTAATTATCCTTCTACTAATTCCCTAACATCTTTATTACGGAGCTCTTTTCAAAGCGCCTTTCCTACCAATTCTGAATTCTATGCGTTCTCAAGCACTAATAGCAGTGAAATCCTCAAGAACGTGTCTGCTTTATTCTGAAGCAATCAAAGCCATTACAGTTAATGTCAGGTGGAGGCAGTTAGACTGCGGTGTGATCCATAAGGTGACTGGTTGTACTTGAGCAAGTTTATAATTGGTACTTAGAAGC
This sequence comes from Parotocinclus spilosoma, assembly GCA_033117975.1. Classification (NCBI taxonomy): domain Eukaryota; kingdom Metazoa; phylum Chordata; class Actinopteri; order Siluriformes; family Loricariidae; genus Parotocinclus; species Parotocinclus spilosoma. Next base: position 3,601 of record JAVSBV010133527.1, on the reverse strand, counting down.
GACTGATCTATTATCCATATCTGCTAGTTTGCATGATGTGATCAACTCATGGAAAAATGCACCACGTTTTAATGATATTCAGATTTAAATTCAAAGCACAGTGTGTTGTCTAGATGTCTAGAATGCCCTACAGTGTATCCCACACAAAACCTCTCTATGTGGATTTGTTTTGGCAGCAGGTAATTGGAATCTGCAGGAAGAGTACTATGCTTGGTTGTGCACAAAACAAGGAATGCAGAAAGAAACTTTTGAGTTAGTTAAAAAAAAATCACTTCATGTGAGGGTTTTATCTTTCACAAACATCACAAGACAGTCAGTTATTTCTATTTTTGCTATTAATTAATAGTAAAATCTGTATCATTTAAGAATATAACAAAGTGAGTCATTACGTTAAACATAATGTCATTGCGTGCACAGGAGATGCAGAGTATGTGTTGTCTCTGAATGTGCTGCCAATCAATATAGATTGACTGGTGATTACTGCTTATGATAATCAATCAATGTTAGTTTTAAATACCACTGCTAAAACAATGGAATATCTAATCTAAGGTCAAAGTCAAATTTAATTCTATAGCGCTTTTTACAATGGTGCTTTCTCTCAAAGCAGCTTTACAATGTTATAGTATGTTATATTATATTATTAAAAGGCCAATCCCAAATTGAACAAGCCTAAGGTGACAGTGGAAAGGAAAAACTCCCTGAATATAGAAGGAAGAAACCTTGTGAGGACCAAGACTCATAAAGGAACCCATCCTCCTTGGTAGCCTAATACGTTTGCATAGTTCTTTGTATAGCGCATGTTAATAATAATAGAACTAGTTATGAATATAATACAGTTGATTCCGCTTAATTGCACCACCGGTTAAAGGGACCAGCCGCTTATTCGGACCAAATCCTAAAGTACCGAAACAAATCCTAATAAATACGTGCAATGTTGTCCGCTTAATCGGACCAAAGAACGTGTACAGTATGTAATATCCCTGAAGAAACTCTTCGTCTCTGGCATCATTACCCGAAAACTCCTGAGTTTCTCCTCAGCACTCTACTGCCACCTACAGGTCTTTGCCTAACATTTTCATTTACTACAAAAAAAAGCCACTTCGATACAGCTAAAATGCGTCAGATCACACTGGATAAGTTCTTCAAACGTTGACTGGAATTGAGTAAGAACTTGTTTTTTACAGTATTATGCTTCGCATGCTGAGTACCTATACATTGTGTTGTACATCATTTCCGAAAACGTATTTGCAAATAAATTTTTTAATGAACAAAGTTCGTAAGCAACAGTAGTTCTTGTTTGTATGTTCTCTATAGGTGTAAATCGCCCAATAAAGGTTTAATAGGCATTTAATATGTTACATAGAAACGCATGTTCGTTTAATCAGACCAACCGGTTATTAGGACCAAAACGATCGTTTCCCGATGTGGTCCGATTAATTGGAATTGCCTGTATGTTAATACCACGATGTAATAGTGCTTGGAAGACAATAACTTGGTGTTGTCTTATATTTGGGTAAATAAAATAATATATCTGCAAAAGACTACCTATGTATTCTGGACCAACCTATTGAAGAAGTGTTTATGGACAGTAATAAAAAAAAAACATCAGTGAGAAGCTTTAATCTCATCTTCTATTAGTAAGACTCAACACAATACAAGGCATTCTACCCCCACATATCCTGATCAAAGTCTGGAGTCATCATTTGGAATTCACTTTACACAGGCTGATGTACAGCTTAGGGTAAGGTAGAAGTCCATCATAGCCTTCAGTAAAAGCACCACCCAGCATTCACCACCCAGTGTTGCAATGCCCACTCAGGATTTAAACCCAGGCTCTACAGTGTCTGGCAGCTGGCTCATACAACTGAAACACTGGAGATGCTAAAAAACGTATGTGGGAGGAAACTGGAGAACCAAGAGTAAACCCATGCAGACTCCACACAGAAAGGACCCAGGCCACTTCAATCTTGGATTGAACCCGGGAGGCTTGCTGTGAGGCAGCGGTGCTACCCACCGTGCTGCCCTAATTTTTGAGTGAATCAGAGAAACATGACAATCCACAGAATTGCTCATTTACAACTGTGTGGATACCAGTTTTGGTAAGTCATGTCTTGTTTCAGTATTTCAGTGCCTCATGCACAAAATAAGGTCTATGAAGTAATGATTTGCTAAAGGAAGTACTTACATGACCTTAACCCATGACCGAATCTAATGCATCTGAGGTTCACTAAAGGTTTCTGTTTTCAAATACTTTCTTGTGCAAGCCGAACCAATGTTAATTTGGGGAAACAAGGGGGGATCCTTGGAGTAAAGATGCTGCTCTCGATCGAGAGGCACCAGTCTGGGCATGTCACAAGGATTGTCCCCTGAAAGAGTCCATCTGGAAGGATACCCTAGAATATACTGAAATCTGTAGTAACTTCAAACTGTTGCATGAGAAAAAGAAGTACGAAGCCCTTTGCAAAAGAAGAATATTACAGCAATAAAGGGAGATTGGTTACTCCATATTACTACTATGTTTCTGGATGTGAAATTATGGGACTGGGCGAGCATTTTTCACGATATGGACCATTTCAGATAATCTTACTATTGTTGACAGGCCTAGACTTTTACATAACTTTTGGTGTTAAGGAAGTGTTTTTGCATATTTTCTGCCTTTGCAACCGCTTTTTTACTCCCACTGGTGGTGACACGTTATCCTAATTGTAACAACACTGGATACAGTCCATGGAAAAACTTATGGCCAGCTATAATTGTGCTGAGATTTTACAACTATACTGTGGATTAAACCTTTGCTTTTAGAAGACATGATTGATTGAAGACCGTGATCTCTCTGGCTGATTATCACGATGAAGCCGAAGACTATTGTCTCCAGTAAGATAAGAGAGTTGCACACAGACAAGATTGTAATGCTGCTCATTTATCTAATGCTTCAGGCCAGACTGCCACAGATAGAGAGATACTGAAGAGGGGGCTATCACGGGGTACGTGTACACACACACACACACACAGACACACTTCCTTGAGGTCAGCGATTCTACCAAGTCGACAAATTATTCTAAATGCAAATAAAAATGTATCCCTAGGCTTCAGTTAAACAGCCTGCTTATCATATTCACTGGCTGTCTCTGTTGGTTTTTCCTTTTGTCATAATGCTCATGCATATTTAAAGTGTCTAATTAAAGCATAGCCTGGTGAAAGCGCTGTGTGTAATGTGTGCAGCAAAATGGCACACAAAATATAAAAACGTTAAAGGAACACGCAGATGTAATTTAAGCATAATCCTTGTCCACAGCTGGAAAAAAGTTGGATTTCTGCATTAAATACGATTTAATGATCATCGTCCAATAGTCATTTGTGAGCACACTTTACTAGTTGAACAGATGGAAATTTAGAGACACCAATTTACCTGACACATATTTGAAATGTGGGATGGAACCAGATTACCTGGCATGAACCCACAGGGTAGGAAATTCCACATTACCCGTCTGACTCTGAGGTTGGGATTAAACTCAGAACTCAGGGATCTCAGCATGTGTGTGGCGATCACACTTACAACTTGCATTAGAGTTAAGGATTGTATATGAACCTGATATATATA
>JAVSBV010133518.1:0-17176 GCA_033117975.1 Parotocinclus spilosoma | reverse complement strand
TAAAAAACAAGTTCTTACTAAATTCCAGTCAACGTTTGAAGAACTTATCCAGTGTGATCTGATGCGCTTTTGCAGTGGCTAAGTGGCGACTTGTGGCTTGTTTTTGTAGTAAATGAAAATGTTAGGCAAAGACCTGTAGGCAGTGGCAGTAAAGGGCTGGGGGAGAAACTCTGGAGTTTTCGGGTAATTATGCCAGAGACGAAGAGTTTATTCACGGTATATTACATACTGTACACGTTCCTTGGTCTGATTAAGTGAAATTTTGGGCCATATAAGCGAATAACATTACACATATTTAATAGGATTTGTTTCGGTACTTAAGCATTTGGTCCGAATAAGCGGCTGGTCTCATTAACCGGTGGTCCCATTAACCGGAATCGACTGTATTAGCATTCGGTATGTTCCCCTTTTTTGCTGTAAACAATGTGCTTTTGAGCTTGGGCTGACTTTGCAAGTTTGTGGAAAATCTGACGGTCCATGTTATTCTTGCATCATTTCATAATATTCCATATTGCATCTCAGGATGCTCCCCATAAATGAAGTGCCCTGTTTAGGTCTAGTGGCCTTAGAGTAACTATTATTTGGTGATCAATTAGTTTTTACAAAGCTTTGAGACACTTCTTGGTCTTTATATTTGCAATGAAACACACTTATATTAGAACAAAACTGGACAATAGAAGCATTAGAAGCAGTGGTCTTAAACTTTTGGCCCACACTGTATAATACAACTAAAATATTTTTTAAAAAATGGCCCAGAAAACGGTTCAGATAATAATTGCATATATTCATTTTGTCTTATAAAGAAATTCCCAAAGGTGAAGCTTCAGTCTGAGGACACCACATAAGACCTGGCCACATTGTGAGAAATACTTTAAGACCTTGTGGTTTATCAGACTTGTAATCAAATCATTTCTCTTGGTTTTCACATTATTGCAGAATAATGTGATGGACACCAACACCCAGTCTAAGGGCAGGCATACTTGTGGTGACATAACGATGTCCCTTGAGGGACATGTGTGTGCTGAATGAATGTCTTCTTGCATGTAGGCAGCCTAGTCTATGCACAATGGGACATCACATTTAAACATGTGTTAGGAACCTGAACAAACACTTAACAGCTTATGCAAGACAAGGAGTTTGTTTGGTAACTCCGGTGGAGGTTACACTCACCTGCACTTGGTGAATAGCTACAGAAGCCCAGGCTAAATTTGCTGTGGCAACCTCAAAAAGAAAAGAAAAAAGAATGAGCTTATACTATGAGAACACAAACAGGTATCTAACAGACTAAGCCAAAACCCACCCACATTGTAATTTGTCTCCTGAGACCCAGGGACAATCTGTACTGTCACACATGAAGTCGCTGTTATTGTTCATTATCCACGTTATAAAAATATGATACTTTGGTGCTTCAAAACAAGGCTGCTGTAACTTCACTAAATTCTCAAAATAGAGGTGTAATGAAGGAGGTGCTAAGCCTCTCCTCTTTGAAAGCAACTGGTTAGTATTTTTTTTTTTTACCATTTATGGAAGTAAATCATTAGTAGGGGAGCATAGTATATATTCTTTTGGCTAAACATTTATGCAACAGAGTCAAAGGTATTTCGATGCAAAATACTTAACTTACATATTACAAAATTATTAATGAACTATTGTATATTTACCACAATAGTTCTGTCTGTGATGTTTCAGTTCTAATGTAATTAGAAATAGGTCAAATAAAGTCAAAGAAAGTTGTTTGATTACACAAATGAGATGCAAACTCAATTATGGTGATTGAGTAGCAAGTGATATATTCATGGTGGTGAACAGAAACGTTAAGCTAGACAAGAGTGCCCCACATTGACTGTTCAGTAGAGTGTATGCTCACCCAAGACTGCCAAAGTGATGGGGCATGAACATGATCAGACTGTCCAACGGTGCTTGTGGGATCTTCTTTATATTCATTTTGAAATATCCCCATATTTTTGTAAGCAGTGTATATGCATAGATAGGCTGCTGTCAGGCTGCATTTTTCATCAGGTAAACATCTGTACTATTCTAAACAATAATGATATTTACAATGCAGGTATGTCCTGCGTAATTTCTGCATTAAATTCTGTGAAACCAGACGTTGACAGAAAAGCATGTTGGCTAGACATCACCGTAGTCATACAGTCCTTTTATGCTACTGTAATGTAAATATAAAGGGTATATAATAAGAAAACTGGGTGCAAACGATACATAAATGCATGAGGGATAAAAATGAGCGGAACACTACCATCTACAGGGCATCCCTAATGCCATTGCGTATCAAGCCTAAACTGTTATACATATGCTAAACCTTATCATTTAAGAAAAATCACAATAATTATAGAAAATATAGTTATAAAATGTTAAAACCCTGTGTAGTGGAAAGCTTTTAACACTTAAGAGGACGCTATGATATGATGGATTCCATTTGACTGAAGTACAACATTTCACTGACTGTACTGTATTACAAACAAGACAAAAGAACACTCAGAGGAAACAGAGACTTAAGTGACTGTGAACCAGATTATATAGTTATAGGTTAGAGAGAATACACAGGGATTGGAGGTATAAACAAAAGCCTACCAATAGGACAGGCACATAGACTAAATAATGCCATTTACAGCTTGTTACAAATAAAAGAGAAAACTTTAACTTTCTTTCCCTTACACACACGCAAGAAGCATCTAATACATAAAGTCCCTGAACACATCAACTGGGACAAAACGATCAATAGTCCAAAGGTGAGCTAACAAGCATGAGCACACAACCAGTAATGTACTGGGTTTTTGAGTGGGTTTTTAAGTCCTGTCTCTATTCATGGATTCGTAGCATTTCCCAAAATAATTTAAAATGGTCACAAAAATTCTAATAGTAGCAGTATCACACACACACACACACACACACACACACACGCACACGATAACTTTAGCTGGCATGTTTAGCTGTCTCCACATACTGCTAGTCTTATCATTTTTGTGAGCGTTGTAAATTATATATATATACACATACATACACACATACACACACGCGCACGCGCACACACGCACAAAAACAGGCACTATTCTTAAATTAATTACATGCTTCATAACAATTTATAAAGGAACAGATTTCCCCAGTTCACAGTGCTATGTCAGAATGGTTTACCTAAGCACTGTTATACAACTCTCTGATAGAAAGGTAAACAAAATATCCTGAAATTTTATGGTGTTGTGAATAATGCAAAAAAGTGTGATGCTATTATATCATTATGAGACATTCACTATATATGTAGAAGAATCAGAATTGTACACAGTTGTAGCTGATGGTGTAATCTGTGCACACCTCCTGGTGGCTGAGGTTGAAGGGTTCTCGGCCCAGGTGGCGGTGCAGTTCCAGCACGGCGATCAGATCTCCGATAGCCGTGAGGATTGGGAGACACAGAACAGAGTGAACGTGGATCCCTGAGTCCTGCCCTGTGCCATGGGGGAACCGCTCATCCTGCGCACACAACTCACAACTCAGAACTGATGCAAAGCAAGGTGTGTCTGTAGTTATCACTGAAGTTGCTGGTTAGTTATTTGGACCTGTGTCAGTTCCATATGTTTACTGCTGAGCTTGAAAAGCACAAAACATCTTATTATACACTCAACACTTTATAAGGTGTACTTCCTGGCCTTTTTATCAGTTCCACAGACCATACAGAAGCACTTCATAATTCTACAATTACAGACGGTAGTCCATCTCATTCCCTATGTATTTTTTACGACCCTCCAGGACCAGCAAAGATCAGGACCTGTTTGGGTTGTGGATCATTCTCAGCACTGCAGTGACACTGACGTGGTTGTGGTGTGTCCGTGTGTGTTGTGGTGATATGAGTGAAGCAGACACAGCAGTGCTGCTGGGGTCACGGTTGGACTGAGATTATGGCACCAACTGAAAATGTTCAGCCACCAGCAACCTGTAAGCAAAATAATGTCAATGCAGGGCTGAGAATGATCACCACCGAAATGGCAACTGATCTGTAAGGGTCCTGACCAGTGGAAAACAAAGAAAAAGAGGACTAAAATATGTAGAGAAGCAGACTACAGTCTGTAATTCTAGATCCACATCTACATGGTAGGTGAATATAATAAAACAGAGAAGAATAGAAACAAAGAGGTGTACCTAATAAAGATGATAGAGGACAGTAAATCAATTTTAACTCAGTACACAATTAAATAAAACGTGTGTAAGAATAAAAAGCATATAAGCTCACCTACAGTCACAGTTAGCAATAAATTCATACCTAAAATTATAAAATGATCAAATGATCATAGTTCATTTGTCAGTGACTGACGCTGGACAGCTGAGATTGTACTCAAGAGGAAAATCAAGAGCCTCACCCCCATGATGTCCTCTACAAGTAGTGTCTTGCGTGTCTTGGCAACGTGAGCTGTGATGGTGGTCCCGAATGCGATGGGACCAGAGGGAATGAGCCCAGGAAGTCCCTCTTTTGCCCCAGTTGGTGTGAATAAACACAGGCTCTGAAAAAGAACAAGCAAAGCAAGAACATTTTCTTTAAGCATATTTGGGTACAACTGTTTCTCCCTCTCAATTTGTGACTGTTCTTTCAATACACTACAAATTATTCAGTAGTCTTTTCTCCAAAAGTGCTTTTTTGCCCATTTTCAGACGAATTATTGCAGCTGCCAAATAGTTATTCCTATTGAAAGGAGGTCTTCCCCAAAGTCAAAATCACATACTTCTCTATTTTGTCACTATATATGCCATATTTTATGCCATAGCAGAAAATCTACCCAGTTTAGTACCCATCAATAATATTTGAGCAGGGGGACAGATCATAGCCTGTTGTTATTTTGTATATGTTTTATGCGTCAGTGGTCCTGTTCTGTAGCAAAACAGCCTGGAAATTAGACAAATCTAGTAACAGGAATTGTGATGTCACAAACTATCTAAGTGACATGTTCTATTGTAATTTTATTCTGTACAGATTAATTTATCATCACTGTAAATTCATAACTTTTTTATATTTTGCTTTCCTTAAGCTTATTTATTCCTGTTCTCCTCTTATAATACAGTCAGACAGCTTAAACAAACACAGTAAGCAGTACATTTACAGCATTTAGCAGACGCCCTTATCCAGAGCGACTTACAACTGGTACAGTCTTACAATACAAGCAATGATGGTGGGTAAAAGACAGCTTGGCAGAGGTGGGATTTGAACCCAGGACATTCAGGTTCGTTCAGGTCCAGAGTCCAGTGCCTTAAACGCTAGGCTACCACAGTCCATATAAACATATCAACATACAAATACAGTCAAAACAGGACCACTTACATTGTTGCATTCTCCAAGGAAGTAAAGTGCAAAACCATCAGCTTTTGTGGCTGTAGGGGAAGAAAAAAAAGATCTGAATCTGGGACTGGTGTTGATCAGAGATGGATGATATCTAGGGGTATTAGGATGCTTTGCAATGCAAAAATGGTACGATGTGCATTGTTTGTTCTTGTTTATTACACCCTCTATTGCAACTGCATTTTATGAACACCAAGAGTTTCAATAAAAAATTCTGTTTAGATTTGTATACAATGTACACATTATTTTAAACGCTGTGCTTCAGAAATATAAAAATGTCTTCACGCTTTAAGATATGGTGACGTTAAAACAGAACATCAAGTTACCGAGGGGCTCAGGATATGACACGGTGACTCACCTCCACGTGATGACCTTTACAAATAGTGTCTTGATCTGATGGTGGTCCCAAATGGGATGGGACTGGAGATGACGACCCAGGAAGCCCCTCTTTTGCACCAGTTGGTATGAATTAATTCATAATTTCATGTATTTATTTAAATTTGAGTTTTCTTTTACAACAAATAAATAACTGATAGAATAGAGTTCTGCTGTTCTCTTATAATAACATCGAAAAGCTTAAACTAGCACATTTAGATGATTAGAAAATGACAATTAATTTATTTTCAGAAGCATTACCTTTGACCCTTTCAAACCCATACTACATAAACCCACCAACATACAAAAAACTAAAACAGAACATTTTGTTTACTATTTTAAACCTCTGATTCTAGTCATTTCTTTTAGTTGCAGTGCACTAGAGATTTGTTTTCAGACTAACACAAGAAAATGTGTTGGTTGTTTGTGCTTCGGAAATAAAACAGAATGTCTTCTATGGAATGTAAAATCGATATTCGTGATCATATTAAATTGTAAATTCATTATTATAAGCAGAGTGTATAATTATACCCCAATCCAGTGTCTTCCTAAGAGCTGCTTCACAGCTGCTATTCAATAATGCCTTAATAAGCAAACTATTAATGTTATGTACAATTTTGAAACCTTTCTGAAAGTGATACTCAGGAAAAATTATAATCATTGGAATCTGTATATGTAAATGTGACGTGTTTTGTACTTGTGTGTTTTGTAAACATGAAAAGATAAAAGATTACTATCATTCAGTAGAATTTTCTTCTGTGTATGCATGTGTGTGCATATTGGTTGGTTGGGGGTTGTTGGTGGTGCTGGTGCATCATCTGATTTGTGTGGAGTTCATGCAGCCCCCCCCCCCCAACCCAAACCTACACGTCTTTCGACTGTTGGACAAAACCGGCGTACTCTGTGGAATTTGCATGTCCTTCACGTGTCTGCGTGGGTTTACTCAAAGAAAGGACCCAGGCCGCTCCATTCTGTTGATTACACACTTTGTAATGCATGCAGTGCATAGCATTTGAAAGCATTTTCAATAATGCCCTCAGACTTTTGGCCTCCATTGTAATGAAACCATGCATGTTCATGTCTGTGTGCACAGTTACAGTATCTATAGGGCTTAGGGCTGCATCTTTGAGCTCTGTAATTCTGCAGTCTGCTGACAAGGCATAGGTGGATGAAATGTGACAGTCTTTGCACTGCTAACCCAGGGAGAGGGAGTGAGAGAAGAACAGAGTGGCGTGTCAGAGAAAGATGAATAACGTGTTGGGGCAGAGCCTGCTAACCAGGGTCACCAGTACCGACCCTTCCCTGCTGCATTATTAGACGACACACCCCTACTAACAATGCTTCGATAATTTTGTATTACATGCCCACTCATTTTGCTAAGGAGATTTCACTCAGACTATTATTACAAAATTAGTGAGCACAGCTAAACATGGAACAGGGTTTTTGTTCCCAATGACTATGATAAAGATAAACAATACTCACAATTCTCTAACGATTTGTGTGTAAACAACGCAAAACAAGGCACAATTTCTGCAGTAAGTTTCGATTTCCCTACATTAAACTTAACAGAAACAGAGGTTAAAATTGTAAATAAAACTCTATTGTAACTTCACCATATCCTAAATAACATAAAAAATGCAACCTTTTTTATTTCTGAAGAACAGTTCATAATGTGTCCTTACATAAAATTTTGAAGAAAAAAAACTAAAAGAAGTTTTTGAGAGAAGTTGTTTTAAACGTGTAAGGGAGCATGATGCATGGTTGTGCCATTTGGTGTTCAAAGGATATAATAAATAAATGCGACAATATGCATGATGCTTATGGTGACATTACACCTTTTACTAATGACTGTATTTAACAAATAAGCAGATATTATTTTAGGATGCTCTTGAGATATATATAAACACACACACACACACACACACACACACACACACACATACACATACACATACACATACACATACACACACACACACACACAATAAAACAAAGCCGCAACAGGTGTTCACCTAAATTTTATTTTTTTTACTGTCATCAATTGCCAACTGTTGCTATTGTTGCTGTAGGTGGTTAAAATGAAACTCAACAGAAACAGCAGTACAAATATAACAGTGCAAAAGCTACATTGTGAAGCTCTGAGTGTGCTACTGAGTAAAACAAATGAAGATAAGAATGAAAGATAAGACACAGGCGTAATACGTTGTCTATTAAACAGCATTCATCAATTACTCACAAGCCGTTTGAAAAGATTTAATTAAATCATCAAAATAGCACTAATAATTTATAACCCCAAATCAGAAAAAGTTGAGAGAAAAATGCATATAAAACACACAATGTTTCTAACACTGCCTTTGACTTTTATTGCATTGTACATAGTATGAACTTGAGATATTTTGTTTAAAAAAAAACATGAAGTGTGTTCATTCCTGCATTCAGGCCTGCCACACATTCATAAAAAGTGGGGGGAAGAGATAAGGTATTTATCATTTTTTAATGTTGCTATTCATATTCACCAGCCACAATTTCTCTAAGGAAACTCAGCTTCCCCCTCACATCGAATCGTGAAAACAGCATAGGTTGCTCTAAGATCTCATTATCTACTTCACTGCATTAATGTTGCCATCAAAGAAGAAGTGTAAATGATCCTTGCGTCAGGTATGATGGATGCTGTCATTTCTCTGTCTGGATAGACCATTTCGTCTATGGGCCAGAGCACATGGCATCCAATTTTTCCTTAAAAGGTCTGCAATCTTGATTCAACTGACAACAATACACATTTCCACTGGCTCGGTTCCCAGAGAAGTTGACACTTCTTCTGGAAACACTGAACATGAGGCACAGTAAAGTTTTAAGTGGCATTTGTGAATACAACTACATATTGTAGTGCTTGACAGAGGTTTGCCAAAATAATCTCGTGCCCATGTGGTTATATCAGCTATTGCTGAATGATGATACATGACACAAGATCACAGGCATTTAGCTTAAGCTTGCACCCCTTGGCCTTTATGTGCTGAAATTCCTCCGCTATTTTAATTATTTAATGCTATTATGCACCATAAAGGAAAAAACATGCACAATACCTTCCAGTTTATATCTGAGGTGCATTTGTTTTTAAACATTTCAATCATTTTTTCACGTATTTTCTCAACTGAAGATCCTCTGGACATCTCTCATTATCTCATTATCCATTAATTATGACATTTCTAATACTGTACACACATAGCCCATTTGAGTATGTTGAGTACTCTAAATAGTCTGTGACTAGGTAGCACCATACTCAGCAGGGGCACTTGGTGTGCCGAGACACATTCCTTTAAAACAAGGCATTAAATATTTCCGTTCCTGTACTACAGTAGCTCTTTTGTCGAATTAGTCATATGATGTACGATTTATTTATTTTGCACTTCGCTGCAAACCATGATTATGGCAACTGAAGTAAAGCACTATCATCTCATTATTACATAAGCTGAGTTTTTAATGATTATAAACGTCAGCTGCTTTTAATTACGACGTCTTGCTGCTGCATCTGTGGTTGTTGTTTACCATCTAGACATGTCCAAATGTTTACTATTTGAGACATGTCTAGATGCGATCAAATGTTGACTAGACACAGCTCTTTTGAAAATTACAGGAGAAAGCTATTCCTGCTGTCAGAAGGCTTGTTTGCACGGAAGAAAGCATATAATTTCATATCAGGTCAAAGTTAGATAACGGAGTTAAAAACTGAGTTCGTGTCACAATCAAACATTACAACTAAATCTACAATGAATTTTCATCAAGGCCACATTCTTTCAGATCAACCATTCATATACTGCTGTCAAAGCAAGTACATCAGTAAATAATCAAACATTATCTAATCACATTTTTTGTTGTTGTTTTTTTCTATAACACAGTGATACCTCAGTTCTCGTTGTAAACGAACAGGAAAAATTAACCCATAAGGAATAATGTAAACTGAATTCATACATTCCAGATCCCCAGAAAATCCATATAAGTAATTATGTGCCTTAATGGAATTGTACTGTACAGGTGCTCCTGATTTACAAAGGGGATATGTTAGGACAAATTCATTGTAACTTAAACGTATCATGAACTGATGAGTTTAATGAGTGTTTGGTAGAAAGGTTTTTACAAATGGTGTAATTTATGGTTGTCCCTATACATTAGTCCACATAGTGCATATAACAAAAATATATGAACGTTTCAATACTAGGAATTGAAGTCCAAATACTCTGACTTAATTTCCACAGATCCCCCAAAATCAGTACAAAAAAGAAGCAAAATGATGTATCCATTTTAAACTATAGTGGCAAACTAAATATTAATTTAGGTGAGAGGTGGCATGGTGGCACATCTGTGAGCGTGGTTACCTCAAAGCTTTAGCATCCCCAGTTCAACCTGACCTGTCCTCACCATTTTTACTTGGGTTTACGCCGAGTGCTTCAGTAACCTCCCACAGTTCAAACATATGCATTAGATTAATAATATGAAGTGGGCATTGCATTACGTTAAATCTTATTGGAATATATAATTGGGATAGTGCATTCCAAAGTACCAACAATTTTTATAAATTCTTCAGAACTGCTTTCATAGAACGGTCATTTCAGTTAACTTATGTGAACTCTTATTTTTCTCCAACTCAATCTATAATATTTGATCAGTTTTTATAAAAAAAAAAAAACCCAACATGTTAAATCTCATCTGAACTCTGTTGTTATGATGTTCTTTTAGATAAAGTACTTTCCACATAACCTTCCAGCGCTTTTTTCTTTTACTGCAAATCTTTCTTTCTGCTACCTTTTGGGGTTTTTATTCTGCTTTCTATACTGTCTCGAGCAAGTAATAAATGTAAAAAATAATACTCCACGGCTGCATTTTCTGCTGTACTGTAGCTGTAAAGCCACTGGATGCTCATCAGTCCCTTTCTGGCCACACACTACCACTATAGAGCATAAGCAAGGCCAACAGCTTCTGGAGTTGCGGATGGGTATGTGTGCATGCATGCAGCATTTTTTTCACCAACGGATGCAAGTCTGAATTTCGATGTGCATATATCGATCCATTGGTCCAACCCGCTATATATTTCAAGACAAAGGACTGATGGGTCTGCACAGAAACTGCTTGTTTATGTTTACTGTAAATGAGGTACAGCATTCGTTCAGCTTAGGTAAGTTTGCATAATGCAATTCAAGAAGCAAAAAGCAAAGAAACAAAAGGAAGAAAATAAAAACTAATCACGCACATCTATTAATAAACATGAAGACTGTTTGGATTTCTTCCCGATGGAGCTTCTTTGGATGAGGGCAGTAAATATGGGAATGATGTTAAATAACACACACACGTGTGCCGTGTATATATAGCATTACAGTTGCACATTTATTACCATATGACATTTGCCACTAGATAGCGTTCTGTTTTTTTCTTTCACCTGGCAGTACTAAGCACACAGTGGGTGGAGGGTGTCAGTTAAAATAAACGTGTTGCCTGGTAGCACCTGATCGCCTTAATCCATTGCTCTATTGGGACTCTGTGTATTCCACTCCAAAACAGAAAAACTTTAAACAAGCCACATTAAACACTGGCTTCATTTACAACTTGCATTTAAAAGCAAACTGTACCCGGACATGCAAAACTCTTATCTTTTACAGATACACGAAATAGTGAATTATCAAGCCTTGCCATTCAAGTATCTTTATGTTATCAGGTTGACATATTATGCCATCTACCAAATTCTATGGAACTGGTTCTATTTTACACAATTTTAGAGAAATCTAATGCACCACAATACAAAAAAAATAATAATTTAACTTATTTTCCGAAAAACTTTGTTAACAAAGTATAGTACACGTGTACAAGCTTAAATGTTCTAGCAGGGTTCTGTCTATTCATTCACCCACTGTAGAATCATTGTTTAAAATACCAAAACCACATCACATCAAACAGCCTAAAAATCTGACAAGTCAATTTGTCTCCTGCTGAGTACAGGGATGACAGCCATTATTTCTTGCAGGGCTCTCTGCTTATGTATTTTAAAAAATAATTTAATAATGTAAAATCAGCCGGGTGGATGCTTCCTTTCACATGCCAAACTGATGTTAAAGAATGGTACACCGACTTTCTTTTACACCTGCCTGAGGCACTTTGATAAAGCAAGCTATATGACCTGTTTAGGTAGTCTGGCCTGTTCAAATTACAGTGTTGAGTGTATTGACACATGTTTTTAATGTGGTCAAAGACTATGCAATGATAATGCAATGGTAATGAGAATGGTAACTACTCACGTTGCCATGGTTGATGAAGTTGTGTTTGTGGGCGATGCGCTGGGCTGCCTCCTCCCCACCGATGATGTGAACTGCCCAGGAGTTGGTGTACATGTCTTGGCTAGATGCAGACTGCACCACTGTGATCAGGAGGAGCAGGCCGATTCCATACTGCAAGAGGAGCCAGCAGATCTTCATGATTGAGACTGCAGTAACTCTAAACGCTCCACGTTAACACAGTAATTCCTCTATTGCTGAGAGAATCAGTCTCTATAGATTACATGGATCAAACCTATAAAAGAAAAAACAAAAGGCTTAGTATAGGTCCTACTCAAATTAAAATACAATGTGGTAGTTTCATTTATACAGCGCTATATATGCAGCATACAAACATTGCTATTTACGAATCTGAAATCACATCTTTTGTTCACTTAAAACTTTAGACATCACACCAGGGAATATTTTAATCACATGGGGTAAAATATCAACAAATTTGAAAGACGCCAAGTAAAACGTTCTTTGAGTTACATCAAAACAGCTATAACATAACTAAATTAGACAATGACTTTTAAAAGTACAGTTAAATGGCCAAATGGTATATCGTTACTGTTATTGCAAAAATTGGAAAAACATTCAATGCAAAACTCGAGCATCCAGACATCACTGTGGTTTGGTGGTAAGTATTGTTACTTCACATACAGAAGGTCCATGAGGGTTTACTTCGGGTACTCCAGTTCCTCCCACGGTCTAAATATACCATAGGGTAAGTGATTATGCTAAACTGGCCCCAATCCGAGTGTGATCTAAAGTGTTGTCGCAAACTTGTGTCTGTCGTGGCCATTAATGGCCACTGATGTGGAATAGCAATGTTAAATAAACTAAACAAACAAACTTAGCCAGCTTAAAAGAAGGTGCAAGCGCTTTTTGCTTTCCTGAACAAAGAGAGGCAAAAACTTTTCCTAGAACCATTGCTGTAGCCTTGCAGAATATCAAAAATCATCTAAAAGACATGCAAAATAGACATTGCTTTCATCAAAAAAGGCACAGAAGCCCTGTGCCAAAGTGCCAGAAGCTGTTGTCTATGTCTAAACAAAACAGTTCTAGTCACAGTTCACAACAGTGTGGTTTTAAGCAATGAACACTCAGTGTGGATTTTACATAAACAGAAAGATGACTATAAATAAAAAATTGTATCCCTTTTTGTATGGTGGAGTGACTGAAGTAATGTGTTGTTTTTTTCCTACAAATCCCCTTGTGCATCGTTAGGATACATTCTAAATAGGAATCTGGAAGCCTGTAATAGAATCTTGATAAATTTAACACAAATAAAAAAAAGTACATCTTTCAGGAAGAAAAAAAGTCAAGAAACAAAGTACTTTTTATAAAATATATTATGGTACTTTTAAGAGAACCTTTCAGTTTAAAAGTTAGCTGTTCCCAGAGAAAATTAAAAAGTTACACAATATTCTTTCTTAAAATCATAACCTTACCTTGATTAATTAAAACTCATTTCCGAGGTTAGGCAAATATTATTAATGAAACAGACATTCCACAGACAATACTTAAGTGGTCACAAAAGTAAATTGGAACCTTATTTACCATTTATAAGAGAATAATTAGACACAAACAGTGTCTCAATAATGATGTCAATAATCAACAAACATACAACAACAAACAAAAAATATAGTGCTCTGTTTAAACACAACAAATGACTAATTCTTATTAGTCAATATAATTCCATCTCCATCTCCATCCCTAGCAAATGCTATCTACCTGACATGATGTTGAGTGCTGGCAGTATTAAACAAGAAACTGTACAGACACTTCTAAAAACATTCCAAGTGCCTTTGTTAGAGCTAAAGGTACATAGCTAGGACTTAAATCATGTTTTTGTGCACACAAAATGTTAATTGGAAGTAATGCTGGGAACGTATATAGTACCATAAATGTGTGTTTGATATGTAGACATATTTACAGTTAACAGGTACCAACATTCACCACAGCACAGCATTCATAAAACCAAATCTATTCATTAAGAAATAAATTAATTAAACTAATATTGCTCTTATCCATATGACAGACAAAAAGAAACAGGATGCATACATTCAGCTTAATGCAGTTGACATAAAGCTAAAGTGGAGCAAAAGTTGTCTAGAACACGATGTGATTTCACCCCCAGGTTTCCAGCCACCAACTAGTATTTGTCATATGTAAAGTGGTAACACAGCATGTGCCCATCACTACTGATGATCACTTTCTGCGCAAATAACTGCAGGAACAAAAGCGCAATTCTGTGACAAGGATCCTGTCTGAGGTCGAAAGCCATTTAATGTGAGACCCCTGTCAGCAGTTGAAGCACATTAAGCTCCCTCAGTACTCACTTATGCAGTTAGCAGTGCAGAAGGTCCAAGAAAGACCTTCATAACCTTTGATGACTTGAATATGCAATGTGTGTCAATTATGCTTTGCTAATAAATAAACTTAAACTCGTCTGCCTTGTACCTAATCTATAACAACCATTGCTGTCCTAGGGATGGCTTCATGGAGTGAAGACCACAGATATTCACTGATTTACTACTGTCATAAACATATGGGTTCCCTAATCGGTCTGTTCAAATGCTGAAAGCTGCTGTGCCTCAAAGTGTCTCACGTTAAATGTTGTTTAAAAATCATACACTGTAATCAAACATATACCTATATGTCGATTGGTTGGTAATTTTATTTCATCACTTAAGCTACTTAACCAATATTTTGATCTTTACAAATTTGTGCAAAATTGCCTGTTTTGTGTAGAACTTTCTAATTTCACATCCTGTAGCTTTTACTTTCTAGTAGAACTGTCACCCATGCAAGGTGCTTTCATGTTAACTACCAGGCTATTATTTAATTCTTGTAGAAAGCACTGTACTCCTGACAGTATTCTTTATGTCCAGTGCTAACATTTTATTAAATTGGATAACAATATAGTCTAGCAGAGAGAACACTTTTGGCATTTCAGGCTTATGGGGCATACATTGGCACATACATGAAAACACACAACTGCAAAGCAATTATACTACTACTAAGTAAAACAATGCCTTTTAAAATATAAATTGTTAAAAAAAAATCTTTAAAATGATGGCTTTCAAAATCAAGCATTTTTAGTCTTTCAGGCATCTGTGCAAACCCTGTTTAACACAAAGGCATATTCTGCTCATCCTCTTTTGTTCTTGCCCCAGGGAAACTCTCTGCAGGATCATGATACAGATGAGTTGCTGTTAGATTCGAGGAGATCTTTAGAGACTATGCAGGTTATGCTGAATATGGAACAAGCTTAGCAATTCCCTTAGAGCCCACTGCAAAGTTGTACATCATTTTACAAGACAAAAACCCAAACAACAGAGGCTAGATAACAAGATGCTTAAGGGCCCACGTTTTCAAACATAGTTTGAGAATAATCTCAGATAAAAAGGAACAAGCTACAAAAAATGCAAGAAATTTCATTCAACTGGCTGCTTGTCAAGTCCATTGCCTATGAAGTTTTAGAATTAGCTATGTTTTTGATAGATTCAAGAAGCAATAACAGAAACCTTCAAATCCTGTATTTGTTTTTATTTACACTGGCTAGAATGTGTGTGTAAATGTAATTGTAGTGTAATAAAACATCACTGAAGAACTCAAAAAAATACTGTCACTAAACTCTGAAAAGCTGAGCTCATTAAGGTGAGCCATGTGCAGCGAGCTGGAAGGTAAAGCAAGCTGTCTTCCTGTCACTGAACTACTGAGGGGGGTAAAAGGAAAGGAGAAAGGAAGACAGTAAACCTTTACAGTGCTATCTTTTTTGGGTAACACTGGGTTTCAGAAACCTTGTATTTAGAAAAATAAAATGTATAGAATGTTGTGTTGCCTGACCAAACATATTAAAAAAGCACAGGAATCTGAAAAACCTACAACTCAATAAATACAATAATACAGTTATAATCCAAAATAAAAGGTAATGCCAAGAGGGTACTGTAGAGCTATTACACTCATTTTGACATTAACTTTGTCCAAAATAAAGAATACCTCAGGTCAAGAGAGGCACAGAAGCAAATCTAGCCACATCCAAACTGCAGCATAATGTCAACAGACAATCTGCATTATTAGAGCGGCCTAATTAGATTTGATTTTACTGATTATCTATTTAATGAGACATATATCAGATATTTACGTGAAGATTCATGCTCCCAAAGTGATGCGCATGCACAAAACAGCAATGCTTTACATCTCAACCAGAGATAAACAATCAAACAGAGTGAACAGTAATGGTAATGGTCATGTAGCCACTTCGTTTTGTCCTTGGTTCCTTTAAGCTTTAGCTTTTAAGCTGTTTAAGCTGTTCATTTTGTTCAATTTGTGGCCAATTCGGCCATTTCTTCATGAATATCTTCAACAATAAGCAGTTTGCAATATTTGCCTTCTAATTGGTGATGTCTGTTACTTTTATTTTCTCTTCTGCTCAGTGCTCATTTATTACGAATGTTGAAATGAAAGAACATAAAAGTTGCTTGAATTATGATCTGGCTGTGCAGTCACTTTGCGCATTTTGTATTTCGTTTCATTTATGTTTTATATTTCAATACCAAGACTAAAAATGTTTCAGGTCTGAACTGAAATGTCTTCACCACGTTTTTTGTAAATCTTGAAAACATGCAAAGAAAAACCTAAATGGAAAAAGAAAATCACAAAAAAAAACTGGGACAAAGTGGAAAAGCTATAAAGTTGAAATGCGGAAAAGTTTTATGGACAAGGTTTTTTTAAATTATCAGTGACGTATCAAGCTGTGATTGATGGATCAAGTCACATGATTTAATTCCATCTAATTATAAATCAAAACAAATTTCATTGTGTTACATTTAGATATGATTTAATAGTCAACCCGACTAACTGACTGTAAATGGCTCTAAAGAGCATTCTGCTAAAAGATGGTGTTAAATCCCTCCAATCTTGTTTTTTTTTTTTTTATTCATTGCCAACCCTGAAGTAATCCAATGTTTATTCACAAAAATGTAGTGGATGGAAACTTAATTTCCATTTTTTTCTGCCTAAATTTCGTAAATGGCCATAATATTAGCAACATATGACGTAAAATATCAAATTTATGTTACGATCAGTGGTGGTGTTTTTGACCGGACCCAGAATGCGGGATAAATATATCCCCACGCCGTATAATAAGAAT